>JAKMXF010000334.1:0-232930 GCA_024704765.1 Oopsacas minuta | reverse complement strand
AACCAATCAGTAGCTTAGCTCTCTTTATAATTCAGATTACGTCATCTGAGTAATTCTTGAGTGATAAACTGATAATTATACTAATATGGAAATTAGAATATTCACAAATTACACACACTCTACGTGAGTACTCACTAGCTGATACTATTCGCTTGTTAAGCAAGTAATCGATAGAACATGAATGGATAGATAAAACGGAAACAGTTGCCCTCGTAATTCAAGCAGCCCGGTACTAATGAAACAATTCGGATTAGTGCTAGCTACAGTCGCATTGTAACACTATTTATCGAGTGTTACAGGTTCGCGAATGTTGTAAAACAATGAAAAGCCTGCCAACATGTGGAGTATAGTATTATAATAGAACTCGGACAAGACAGAACCCTTCGGAGAATAAAAATTAGTAAGTACTAACCCAAGTTGATCATATTCGAATATTCTTATTTTTATACAAGAATTGATAAACCGTTTTGGAGAAAAGGAGGTAATAACCGATTGTACATCTTAGCCCAGTACATAACAACATATAATTCTACTGTATGTATTAATCCGCTGTATGTATTAATCCGCTGTAGAATTGGGCTGTATGCCCTGTACGGATTATTAAGGTCTACTTTAGAATACAAGGTAAAACAATATCATTTGAATAATATATTATCAACTAGTATATCCACAATTTATCGTGAAATTCACTTTAGAAAACCATTCGTCTCCCCAAATAGCTATTAAAATAGATATAAACAAGCATATAAATGTTAGGATGAAAAGAATAATGAAAATTATATTGAATAGCCATTCTTTTTCAACTTTCCTTATTAAGTTATGTAGCATGTAATCTGTAGTTATCTCATCTTCTGGGGAAAAGTCAGTGGAAATGGATGGAATTATCGGGAGTCTATCAAAAGGACGTTCAGGCTGAGAAGAGATGCTTCTATGAGATTCTGTTTCAGGATCTACCATGCTAAATATAGATAATACAACCATGGATTAGATTAAAGCTATTTCAATGTAAAGGAAGTGTACTATAAGATATCCCACCTAAATCATAAGATTCTGCCTCACAGGTTTATTCCCTCTTATCAGCATTTAAGATACAGTCATAGCGGAAGTGATTTTGCTATAGCATAACTTGAATGCTGTTGAAAGTCGCAATATTCATTATATTGACATTCTATTTACTTACTTTTCAGTTTAAAGGATTAGAAACTAGATGCACCGACGATTGGAGTATTAGAGTCAGCCAAAATTCCTAAAATTTCATAAGCCATTCGCAGCCAAAAATTTGGATGAATATGAAATAATATGATTACATTTTTGGAATCTACGAGATGGTTCAGATCCGCAGTGAAAATATTAAAACTAACGGACGTCTGGAACATGTAGCAGCTATTTACATTAAAATCCCCCATAAATAATAAAGAAATATCAAAAATCAAGGATTCGTTTCAAAGTGATAAGTTATGCCAATAATCCAATCAAAATAATCAGTTCTCTACGTAATCCAAATCTTCAGGAATACCAAATGCGTCATTTAAACTCTTCTCTTCCATATTGAACTTGGATTTACACCAACTCACCAGAGAGAATATATTGTCAGTCCATCTGTTAGCTGCTGTCAGAGCTAATTTTATCTCTTCCTCCCTCTCTTCCCATAAAGATGGATCAGAATCTTTCAATTCTTCCAATTCTTTCTGAATAGAAGCTACCTTCAGAGACTTCTCTTCGATTTCTTCCGATATTTTATCTCTCTCTTCACACTCTTCACGACTAATCTTTGATGATTCTAACCTTGATTTCAAAATTTTTTCCTTTTCTTCCAATTCTTTCAGGTTTCCTTTCACAGTGTCTAACTTCAATTTCTTTTTAGCTGACAATTTACTCCTGAAAGCCCAGTAGTAACTAGATATACCAACCTTTTCCATATCTATCATATCGTCATCAACTAATGACTGGACTAAATCTTTCACTTGCATTGGATTCAGGCCTTTTTCTTTCTTGGCCAAAACTTCTATTTCTTTCAGTTGAAAGAATTCCTGTTTTTCTGCAAATATCTGCATTATTTTCTGTCTCTTATCATCTAGTGACAACCCTTTCCTTTTTGCCATGACGCGATATAATTACTAAAATATACACTAATTGATTCATGAATTGGTTACACATACAGTAGAGTCTCGAAAATACGTACAACATGGGACTGCCAAATTCCTACTCCTTATCCGAACTAATTAACATTGAAAAAACATCGAAGGGGACTGATAAAGTGTACAAATTTGTACTCCTTATCTGGAATTACCTCTTAATAATTAGTCATCAATAAATTCTATAAAAATATAAATTCGTATTTAGTGGATAGAAAACAACCAGAGGGACTCTAACAAGAGTTCAACTAGAAAATATTGATTGAATTGCCCACAGATTTTGTATTTGAACAACAAAATGCAGTCAGAGAATATTATTCTAAAAGAATGTAGAAAACGCATACATCCATGGTCAAAAATTACAATCTAATGAAAATATCAAATATTCAAATTTTGAGCAATATTAAAGTTCATTTCAGACTTCTTACTGCAAATCATTTGCGCGTCATTAATCATGTAAATATATTTGTTGTTGTTTTTAATGAATATAAAGTAAACAAATACAGTATAACCTCCGAGATCCGGGTAGTGTGGGACCGGAGGGTGCCCGGATCTCGGAAATATCATTAACTCTATGGCAGTTACAACACATAATGTACATATGAGTTCCCTTAGGTATCTAATTCTGTTATTAAGTTTACATACTGTATACAAACGTAATCCAATATGAAATATAGTAACTGAAGTCACCGTTAGTATGAGGAGAATTATATGAAATGGTGAAATTCTGTTGGACTGATATAAAATAAGGGTGCCCGGTTGAGGGAGGTGCCCGTATCTTGGAGGTGCCCGTATCTTGGAGGTGCCCGTATCTTGGAGGTCCGGATCTCGGAGGTTCGACTGTAGTTTTAATCTCGAAATATACGTAGAGATTTGCTCTCATCAGATATACATGGGTAATCAACTATGCTTAATACAAATTTCGCATTGTCAAGTTTCTCATTTGTAAGCGAGAGCAAGCGAAGCGCGCTCGTATGTATAAAAGTATTAATTCAAAACTGAACGACATTTCAATTGGAAGAATTAGTTGGTACATAAGGTTTTGCAAATAATAAAAATATTAAATATTGTGTGGTTAAGGACAATGTATAGTGCCACTCAACAAAGAAGAATGAATTTCTGCAAATCTTTTATGGCCGTAACCGTGTATAGCCCATACAGATGGTAGACAAGAATGAGCAGATATAATGACCCTAGGATCATTCACAAAAGTGAGTTTAAGTCCGGCTACCCAGGACCCTAGTGAAGCATCTTCGTTATTGTAAATCATTAATCTGTCTGAATTAATATTCAAGAATTTAACTACATCTTTAGTCAGGATATACGCCATACCAGATGGATAGGGAAGATAAACTCTTGGACAAAGAAACCACCCCAATTCCGCCCATCTCCCTTTAGGGAGTACTGCAGATCCAACCATTTTGTGTCCAAAAATAAGTTTCTCAGTCCTGAAATTCCTATCCGTTATAGTTTTGTAAACATTGTCAATCACAATATAACAGTCATCATCAGCCTTGAAATAGTAAACAGAATCTATGTGTTCACTGGCCCATGTAAAAGCTTTCAGTACCTTTCTTGTCAATTTAGAAAATTCCTCTTCCACTCCATCCAATATCACAATATCCCCAAACTTATCTTTCTCTTCTAATAGAGCAGACATTACCGATATTGATACTCCGATATTTCCAACAATAAAAGCGTAATTGATAGAATCATATTTGCTAATTGTATTTCCCCATGTTTTTCTAATAGCCTCACGATTGGCAAAATTATTTGGAGCTGTGGGTATTAGAATAAACAAAAGGTATGACTCATTTTTGTTATTATTACTGGTAACACAATCTTCACAACAAAGTTGTTTGAAATAATCCCATGATAGGTACAGACTGTTAAGTATAAATATTATTAGCGTTAAAAATATAAATTTATTGGTTTTCAAATTCATTTTCGTTTGAGAAATGATGATTGAGATAAAGCTTCCACAATTAGTACTTGATTTGTAGGTAATTCCTATGACAAGATGAACTCTACTCCATGAAACTTGCACTCTATTATATCCTTATCAATACTAGCTCACTATGCATACTGATAAATTCGAATAATTAATGTTAGCGTAACACGGTGAGAAGAATTAACCAAATGTCAAACTCAAAAAGATGCTCCAAATATGATTACATTCATATACAGCAAGTCTATATTATGAAATTGCAAATTTTGTTAGTTTATCCGTCAGTCTGTCAGTCAGTCTGTCTGTCTGTCTGTCTGTCTGTCTGTCTGTTTGATGTCAAGGAATGAATTTATGGATAAATTGACTGATTCATGAATTAATGAATTATTCTGATATTGATTATACAAAATAAATTTGTTTTTCCCCGATTTTAAATTAATTATAATTAACAAGGAAGCTACGCTTACTTGCTTTGCGCGACAAGCGAACACTTTGTGTTCGCGCGTGGCACCCTTTGGGTGCCCACTGTATTCTTTGTTATTTACTATTGAACAGATGTATATCAATCATTTACATGTCTCATAATAGCATTACATTGACCACAAAGTAATCATTAGTTACACAAAATCTAATTAGGTAGATGTTTATGGAATTGATCAATAATTTGTCTACATGTCTTTCACCGCTTGAGTATATCTTAACATTTGAACTACTCACTATAAGCGGTAATATAATTTCTAATTACAGTAATTACATTCACAAACTTAGTTACAGGTTTAATAAATTGGCTTTTGAATAATTTGAAAAATAGGAACAATTTGTTAATTATTGCAATCTAATTAACCTTTGTTAGAGCCTAAAATCTAATAATATATTATTTTCCTTATTCGTAAACTCTCATATCTGACAGGCAAGACATTTTGATATTTCAGAGAGTTTTTTGATATATCGCTGTAATTTAGTTTGCTATAGATATATCACATTCCACACGCATAGCACATATTAGTTTATATCTTCTATTATGTATGAGTTCCAAATTTTTATCGAAAAATGGTTGAAATGTGAATCACAAGTACCCTTCCATATCTAACATATCCTGACGTCAAATTTTTGACCAATAAGGTTTATGAACACGCATCATACGGTATATGTAAATAATCACATAGTAACTACGTATATTGGATAATTTCGGGAAACGAGTAAATTTTGGAATATTGAGCAACATTCGAGACAAGATGTGGCGGGTTGATATTCGAAATCTGCGGAGCCAGTATTGTGTCGCCGTAAGTCTTAGGGGAGACAATGGTTATTCTATAATACATACGAACCATGGATAATACAATACATGCAATTGTTATAATTTTGTCAAATTCAAGATATGTAATCTAGTTTATTCTACGAACTACTCAGTAATACAAATGACTTTAATCAGTCCATTAATAATACAGAGCGTAGTTCTTAAAATATCTGTAAACAGTTATTTTTAGCTTGACATACTATAATAACTCGTCCTTGTTGATCAACTGCAATACCCATTGGAGAAGTTGAAACGGTGATGCGATGTACAAAATTGAATTCAGAATTAAAAATGAGAATAGAATTATAGTCATTTTCTGAAAATAGAATGTTATCATATTTATCAATGAAGAAATAGAAAGGATTAATATTTTGTAATCCAGTTTTCCGAGAAATAACACTCTTCTTTGGAACATGATCATAATCAAAGAGATGGAGACAAGGATCCAAATTATCGAGAACAAAAATGTATTCTATTGAAAGTTTGACGTCACATGGTTCGAAGAGTATCTCTCTTCCAAACTGGGAAATGTAAGTTAAGTCTTTGGCCAATACTTGAACCCGGTTATTACCTGAATCACAAACATAAACGTATTCTGTAAATTCATCAAATGTAAGACCAGTAGGCAAAATAAATTTGAGTTCTCCTGTTCCACGTTTACCTATCTTACAAACAAATATACCATCAAGGCTAAAGGAAAATATTTTATGAGTTGATTGTGAAATAACATCTCCTTGAGTAATCAAGATTCTGTCTCCACAAATTGCTAAACTTCTCGGCCATTTCATCTTTCCATCACCATAATCGTCTCCAATTTTAAAGATATATCTACCAACACAATCAAATACTTTTACACAATTATTATAACAATCAGCTACGTAAATATTCCCGCTATTTCTATCAAAAGTAACACCATGTGGTCGGTAAAGCTGGTCTATTTCATATCCTCCCTTACATACACTAATTATAGGTTTTGACTTGATTGTATAGTTAATTACATCCCCTACACTCTCCACTAACTTACCCAAATTGTCTGCTTCAGATAATAACTTGCTGTTATCACACACAAACTTAACCATATGAGGTTGTTGAGGCGTTTTAATTGAGTCTTGTACTTCATTGATTCGTTCTGAACTGTTATCTTGTAAGGAAATGGCAGGAGATAGAACCGGTAATTGGTTTGATGTTTGTACTTGTATATTCTCATGGTTATGTGAATTATATTCAAATTCTCTGATTTCATTCCGATATTTGTAATAAGAAGCTAAAACATTATCTAATTCTTTCAAAAGTACATTCTCTCTAACTTTTAAACAATCGATTATTTGAATGAATTGAATTTGAATATTCTCTCTGACTCTCTGGATTTCTATTTCGAAATTATCTTCTCTCTCGATATCAAGGGAAGCTGTAGCCATTTGTAAGCTATATTGAAAACTAATCCAATAATTTAACGGAGAATCATAAAAGACTACGAGTGAAATGGGCGAACAAGTTTAAATATCCGAAAGGCCAGTGAGGAAAACAATTTTCGTTGACGAAATGTCGGTTTGGCTATCAAAGGGGAAAATTAGTATGCATGGGCGCCGAAGATCAAGGGGCTACCCCCCTCGTGTATTCCTTAGAATTACTATATATATTGTAGTGTAACAATATATGTCACCAGTGTATTAAATAGCTCCGCTTAAACGGGTAAAAAATGTGTAGTCCCGATGTGACCCTGTTAATCAGAGTCAAAATTAATATATAATTGTATATACTATATTATTTGCTTTATAAAGAGAATTATTAGCCACACAATTACATAATGCTCCCGCCCCCTTGGGAATTATACTCGTTCGGCGCCTATGGCCGATGTGGACTAAAAAAGGTCAAAAAATGTCCAGCCTACAGACTGGTAGTGCAGTTCAGGGTTATGCATTTTGGGTGGACATATGCCGACCCAAAATCGCCCTAATTGCGGCTATAGTGTCATTCACAGGGAAATCGTGAGATGTGCTATTTACTATTGTTTTCATGAAAATACCAGGGATTCTGTAGTATTTGTAGACCTGAAATCGTGAGAGTTGCTAGCGCTAGCGGGCCACCATTGATGGGACACAGGTATGAATCTAATGTTAGTGTGCCCTACCAGCCCTTTCCAACATCGACCCCTTATGTAATGTAATCGTTATAGAGTATCAAACTAGTCAGATCTTTAAATTTCATGTATTTGAAGGTGTAGGGCATTGGTCCTCAACCTTTTTTCTTCTGCGGACCTCTTTGGTCCATTTTATGGGGTTCGCGGACCCCTGCCAATAAACATAACGAAAACATTTTAGGGCTGCGGACCCCAGGTTGAGAACCACTGGTGTAGGGATACCACCAGGATAATTATACTTGATATTGAATCATAGTGGTATCGAAAATTATGTCAATACATAGAAACACTAGCTCGAATAGCAAACATTAAATTTTATCCTCGCTTCGTTCGAATCTTACAGTTACCATTGCCCTTTATTTGAAGCAAATTGGTTATGTCCACTTATATATGGTTTATCCAGTGTTTTTTGCTGTCCAATTTCTTCACCTTAGTAAACACGTCACTATATTTACATATCTTGGCGCGAGTTTTTTGCTTCCTTCACAGCATATAGTACGTACATGAATAAATCTATTGATAATTTATAACTGTTACTTTTTATAGCATACTTAGTTTTTCCTAAGTTTTATCCAGGGAGGTCCAGCATTTTTTCTGACAACCTGATAATGTGCAGGTTTGGTAAAAACTCTTCTGGTCACCATATCTCGATATCATATTAAAATACCTTAACCCCAGGTATATACCTACGGATGAAAGTTTCCCTAACTGTTGGATATACTATTATTATGAACAAGACAACACATATTAGCTTATCATACCATTGTCTAATTAGAAACAATATTTATACGTAGCTAATTTCTTTGAATGTTACCCTGTGCTAATATAGACCAAATATTATATGTAATACAGTAACTACACAATGATGTAATTTAGGTTCATTGTAAATCGCGAAATTTTTCAAGCTTTATGAGTATTCAGCATTACATACAGCTGACAGTAGAAAGGCAACTAATGTGATTGGAAAATGAAAATAGAATTGTCTTCCATGGGCTCCACCCAGGGTACGCCCCAAAGCCCCCAGCTGGATGATATTTCCCCACTAGCAATTCCCGGATCCTCCACTATGCATGACACGCCGCCTATGCATAAAGCCTAAATTTACAGGTGATACCAAATATAGTCCTAACTGTATTTAATTAGTGTGTGTTGCTTACTTTAATCCATCTTTGGAATTCTTATCATTTAATGTAGCGGGTGTCAAATTTTTTACCCGTGAACCCCAATATCAATTTTAACAGATCCTATGGACCACCAAGGGGTACATAGACCCCAGGCTGGGAACCACTGATCTAATGGATTCCATGGAATGTATGTTTTCTAAATTAGGATTATCTATCCAGAACGACTTTCCGTGGCAGAAATAATTTTCGGAAAATGGATTAATTAATACATCTCAGATTAACCAATAGAATCAGTCACGAATTGTTCCAGTTTACACTAATTGAATCAATCAGTAGTAAATCATGAATGAAATGTGTAATAGTAATGGTTACGTATTGTGTATTCAATAAAGGAATGGAATGGAATCTTATGGGCTCAATCGCTTTATGCTCTACACATCTTGGTATTGATGACATTTATAGTGTGTTATAAATATAAACATGTAACTGCAATACATTACTCAGTTACACTTTCGAATTCTATTATCTAATTATTTGATACAAATCTTGTATTTTCATTGGCAATGTTGAAGATTTTCTTCTACACCTTCTTCTCTATGCTTGCTGTATGCACAGCACTCGTTTGTACTACCCCTTACAAACCTCGTCTGTACATCAATAATCCCCGTGTTCCAACGGATTGTAAATTGGAGATGCTTTCTTGTCCAACTAGCTGGAAAGCTGGAATACCAGAGGGTACATCCACTGACCTACCTCTCATATACAACGAATTCGTTACATGTCACGAAGGACTTACTAAATGCGGATATGTGCCAATCAACTCTGATGACGGAGAAGTTCTAGGAACGAGTGGTGTTACTATCGGAGGAGGAGTGGATCTAGGATCTAAGAACGGTGAGTACTTCACTGACATTAGTGTAGAAGCAACAGTAATTAATCAATTAGAACCATACTTCGGTCTTACACAGAACGATGCTGCTTGTGCGATTATTGAAAATCCTTTAGCCTTGACATTAGATGAAGCGAAAGACCTGACTACTAAGGTGAAAGACCTCATTGTGGAAAGTGTACAAACGACTTATAACGCTGAGCGCGGATCAGGCCTTCCGGAATTCGCATCACTTCCTAGAGGTATAAGGACTGCTATTTCTGACGTATGGTTTCAGTTTGGTACGCCGGAAGCTTACCCTGAGTACCCTAAGTTCTGGAATTTAGTCATCAAAAATGATTGGGAGGGTGCTATTAATGAGTTAGAGAATTTCTATAATAACCCCGAAATTCAGCAGAGGGGTGACCTTAAGAGAAGAAATAATGAAGCAGATATCATCCGTGCTGTCCTAGAGGTATGCACTCGATCTGTGGATGTAGTATTTCTTTTGGATCAATCTGGGAGTATCAGCAGTAGTGATTTCTCGCTTGCTTTAGATTTTATTAGCCGAATTATCAACGCTTTTTCTGATGAAGACCTAGCTGATGAGGATGGAACTCGATTTGGACTTTCTCTTTTCGGTTCCTTCTATACAACCGTCTTCTATTTATCATCTTATAAGAGTAAAGAGGATTATGACAACGCTATCGATAACATCACAAAGATCGGGGGAGGTACACAATTAGGAAGTGCGTTAAACTTAACACAAGGTGATCAATTTACTGAACTAAATGGCCTCCGTCCAGATACACTGGGGCTTCCAAAGATTTTAATTGTCCTGACCGATGGTAAAGCTGGCGATTCGGTAGAAATCCCAGCTATGAATGTCAGAGATAGTAATATCATAATCTATGTCGTAGGCATCGGGGGGTATGACATTAATCAATTGAATGTGATAGCTTCTCCCTCTCCCCCTCCTCATATTTATATACTTGATTCATTTACAGATTTGAGTGATTTTGCAAGTACCCTCACAGCTACTACGTGTTATGAATCACAACCCATCCCGATAAATTCTATAATTATAGGAGTTGTCTTGCAGGATGAATTCCAATATTATCAATTCGAAGTTCAAGATAATATGAACTTAATGATAGTAGTTGTTGACGAAATAGGACTGACTTTCTTGTATGCTTCTAGAGTTACTCCGCATCCATACGAGTATGACAATGATTTAGAGATTTCATCCTCTGATACATACAAAGAACTTGTGATATCTCCTCTCTCAGAAGATGTGAACATTACAAGAAGAGATACTGAAAATGTAACATACTCAATTTACGTTTCTGTCAAAGGTGCCAGTAATGCGAATTCATTTACTCTAGAAGGTTCCCCTTGTGACCCAGCAATTTGTATCGAGGGTACTTTTGGTACTTCTGATGGCAGTTCCCTCCAAGTGACAATGTCAGTTATATTTCTGGCATTTGTCTTCTCTCTCTTTATGATCTGATTCGAAATAACTACTAGTAGATATTTAGGACTTATAGCTATAGGATAGTATTTACTCAACATTTATCACTTCTAAGTGTTTATACTTTCTATAATTTTATATTTCATATTTTATGTAATTCTATCTATTAGATATTTATTAATACACCTAATTATCTTTAACACATTAATCGCCCCTCATTCTGTTTAGAATACGTATCATTCACAATAAAATTAGCGTAAATCTGAATCCTTTGTGATAAATCGACCAATCCCACTATCATAGAATTCTATTAAGGCCTTAAACGAATTTTCGAAATTGTATCGGACCAATATTTTTCCAAATTAAACGTTGGACCTATAAAATGCCCTGGCCAACATCAAATACAAATTACAAAGACACTGGACTTCTCTATAGAATCCTAAGAAGAATATTCGATGTTCATTTGGAAAATCAACATTTGACAAATTCCACATATATACAAATCCTATTCTCTACAATGCATATGAAGCACTTGTAATAAACCATAGCAATTAGCACAGAGTTTGTTTGTACGATATATTTCGCCATATTTTAAGCTGGGGGAATCAAAGTTTGTATTCCTCACTCCTTATGCGTCTTAGTGTAACAAGAGTCGGTTGTACTGCTCTAGTATGTACTTCAACAAAATTTCCACACTAACCAGATAACAAAATATCTGTTCATCTTATAAGCGTTAGCAGGGATATTTATTTGTATTGATCAGGTTATAATTATCCACTATACTGTCTATGCTATCCCTGCTAAGTTTATCCGATTTCCCTATACTCACTGCACTAACCAATGTAAAATTGGTCCGATTGAACCCGACCAACGGGACCGTCTCCAACGGCATGAATATCCAAATGATTTTAATTTATTGGATTAAATAGAATAATAACAACTATATAGCATAGCAAGTTCCAGGTATTGCACACATTATCCAATATACATTATGTAAATAATAATATTCAGAACTAGCATTGAACGGCGGATGAGTACGATTGATAAGAACAATTCCAAGCTATTGTAAGCTAATATAATGACTACCCATTTAGTTATCCCACAAATTAAGAAGGTTGAAACTTCGTCGTTAATTCCACACAAACTACAATCGTATCCTCAACACAGTAATTATCCTGTAACAATTGAAACGATGCAAATCGTCCCCAACCAAGTCCAGTATTCCTAGACTCTCCTGCTAATGGAGAGTTGAATAGAGCTGGGTGCGAAAGGAATTGTAATGTTTTCGCGAAATGTTGACCTCTATCTTCTTCCTTCAAACGTTGATCCAACAAAGTCAGCTGAAAATTAGCTGCAAATGGCCATCGCAGTGATTTATCATTCGGGCCATTCATGAGGTACAAATATGCAGAAATAAACCGCCCATATCCATCCCCGTATCCACCCATATTAATCCGTACTTGATACCTGTATCCGTAGTAATCAGTTAGAATAGGGGGTGAGAACAGTATACATCTTCTCCCTATTAGAGATTCCACACCCGGTATAGCCCAGTAAAATGGAGTTACGAAATTATCTAGAACTTTTCTTGATTGGTTTAATATTGTCCATGTATCTTTCTGTATAAACCATACTGGACTTGTGCGGTTTTTAATAGAACTCAATAGGTTTCTACATCTACTTCTCCAATGTTCTATCTCGTGTTTGTCCATAAATTTTCGTCGAATCTCTTTTGGACACTCTCTACACTTAATAAACGCGTATTCACAATCATCTTCTATATGCGTGACAAGCTGTTTTAAATTCCCTGACCATTTACAACTTTCACTGGACCATGGGCACTTGAGAATAAGTTTGGATTCTATCTCTTTCTGCGTTGTCCGGGCTATATAGTACTCATGAGGCAATAACTTGTTTCTATCTATCGGACATCTAGCACAGTCCTCATTATCCCTTATGCAGCCAAAACATGATTCACAGAAAAAATGCTTGCATTTAGTACAGACTGGATTACGTAAAATACCCAAACAAATAGCGCATATATGATCTTCATACTTTTCAGCAAATAAATCTGGATCGAATCCCCCATAGCTCCCACGACATAGACTAACTAGTAATGTTTCAGAAAGGTTTAAAGGGGTATCGAAATATGTATTCGCCATTCCTATTACTAATCTCAGATATAATTAAGCCTAACGTATTTATAGTGAGAGCAATCGCTTCTAACGCAGAACTTAAATTTGATTGGTTAGGATATTTAAATTCGTTGCAGCAATAAATTAATGTATTTTACAGAATAAGAAATTGAGTGAGAATCAAGTTTGTTGCAACTCCAATGTAATTACATGTGATAACTAAAATAACTAATAAACTTGCAAATCTATATTAATGTTGCTGTGTATTAGCGAACTTAAATTCAGTTTGTCATGTCACTCATGCAGAGTTGGAATTGGGTCCACTTTTCAGAACCCGACCCGACGCGACCCAAGGTACCTGAACCCGATTCCAACTCTGCACTCATGTGCAACCCTTCATTTTATTCAGACATAAGGAGAATACAGGTTTGTGATAAACCAAAAATTAGAAATAAGAAATATAAATACTTATACATGTATAGTAACTATCAGATGTCCTGAGGGAACTTGACGCCTAATTGTTTCCTAGCTTCGTCCAGTATACCACACACAACCAAGCTATCTTCTAAAGGCATTATTGGACTCTCTATCTTTCCTTGCATTATGCATTCTCTGCAGTGAGCTGCTTCATAGCACAGAGCAACTGAACCCCTGAAGTTAAATTTAGCATCAGATGGTGGAAAGGGAAATTCTCTGACTCCATCACTGGTCTCTAGCTCTTCTGTGGCAGCGAAAGGTGCTACCAACCGCAGAAATCCTTTTGAACCGTACACGCTCAGAGCATTACCCATTTCGACTACAACACTACATGCCAACTGTGCTACAACGTCTCCAGGATACTCCAAAGTGAAATAAGCTGACTCATCTACTCCCTTATCATTTCTTGATCCTGCTACATAAATCTTAGACGGACGTTTATTACCCATCACCATGCTCACGATATTAACCGCATACACACCAAGGTCTAGTATTGAACCACCCCCTAAGTCAGGGTCACTCAGTCTAGTAGGCATAGGCAAAGGATGAATACCTATTTCAGCTTGGATGTAACGTATCTCTCCTATACTACCTTTAATTAACTCCTCTCTTAATGCTGTAGTGCTGGGTAGAAATCTACTCCATAATGCTTCCATAAAGAATACCTTGTTAGCTCTTGCTATTGTAATCATCTCCTCTACTTCTCGACAGTTAATCCCGAGGGGTTTCTCACACAACACATGTTTCTTGTGTATTAAGGCTTGTCTCACGCATTCTAGGTGTTGTGGGTTCGTAACTCCTAAAATAGCAGTTGATAAATGTTCGTTTATAAATTAAGGGACAAACTTACCAATATACACTATCTGTACTTCTTCATCTGTGAATAGGCCCTGGTAACCACCGTAGAATTTAGGAATGGTGTGAAAAATCGCGAATTCTTGAGCAGATTTCTTATCTCTTGCGGCTACTGCCACCACCTGGTGTTCCGCTGATGGAAGCGTTTTAATAGCGGATACAAAATCATTCGAAATTTTGCCCGCACTCAGTATACCCCACTTTAACTCCATAATACAAGCAATCTAGTAATAATAAATAATTCATATTTGGAGTGTTAAATAGCATTCTGCGCATAATTAGTAATTGTATACTGCTTTTATAAAGCTAGCATGAGTAGTTATAATTTTATATAATAAAGGTATAATTATTTCAAGAAACTATTCGACTAGGTTTGGTGAGAAAATGAATAATTAGATTGTTCTGATTAATCTGATAAAAATATGCATTGTTATTCTAAGATATGCTACATAAAACATTTCAATTTATTATTTAAATATCAATGGTAATCAGCTGACTATTGGAATTCCCTTTGCTACATGTGCCACATTATGGCTATACTTCTCCTATTATGATCACACTTTTAGCAGGAATGCTCGATAGCAATATATACAGTTAAAGGACAAAGTATTCGACCATTTCAGAATTGCGAATACTTCGTTATATTCTTATTCGCCCATGTAACTAAGATATTCTTATACATCGATATCTGTCAATTTACATAAATGAATCTTGTTCAGGCTCATTCTCTGGTTTAAAACTAATAGTTATTTATACATCAGAGTAATTAGATTTTAGTGTGATATAGTTAGGGATGCGCCAGTAACTTGGCAAAATGAATTCAATTATTTTGGCAAACAAAGCAATTAATTTGGCAAATGGTTAAAATGATACGCTATATATATTGGTATCATTTCAACATTTCCCTTTGTAGAGTGTGGATTTATATACTCAGACACATCAGGTACTAATATAAACAAACAGTGTTGTTCTGGCGGAAGATAATATACCTTAAATTATAGGTTATAATCACATACACAAATACAGATATTATATAAATGGAATATAATTAAATTAGATCTTACGAAATTTAGTGTAATTACATTTGAAATTAGCGCAGGTTTCCAATAGAGCTATGTTTCCTTACCAAAGATTATGTGGTTCAAATTACAATGGGTTGGGAAAACCAGCTCTTCTATTGCCTCTAATATAACTTTAAGTGAAATGTCGATAACATAGACTTATTTTACATATATGCAACCATATAGCTGACAGCTAGTAAATTCTTACCGTATTTCCCTGAATACGCGGCTGGGAGCTTATTCTTTTCGTGGGCATTTTTTGGTATCTTCGTTACAATTTTTGAAAATAGAAAAGATTTTGGGAAACTAATTATCCTAATTAGTTGCATAGTCAAATGAGAAGTAAATTTCATCAAAAAGATTTTTCTAGAAGATGGTGTTAAATTTAATTCACAAGTTTTGGAGACATTTTTGTACCCCCGACACTTATTCAGGGAAATAAAGTAATCACAATTCAGCACTAAATTATTGGATAAATAAATAATTGTTCATTAAAGTCAGTACAACAAACCGTGTTTCTAGAAATTTAGCTTATTTAATGATAAAGAGATTCTTGAATAAATATAGCGTCAAGGTTTCTCAGAATCTGAAAAGTCTATAGAAGTTGACTAGAATGCCATCAGGTGTTGGCAGTTCTGAGTGCAGTTTAGCTCCAATTGATTAAAATGGGAACAATGCAAATCTAGCAATTGTAAGAATCAATACAAGATTGGTCGAGTATGTTGGATTAATTAGAATAATAATGAAAGTTTATATGGTTTAAGAGAGGGAAAGCACAGCGTTAAACATATGGTGAATTGTCTGAAGGTATTTGTATAGTTAATTACAATTAAGGAGATAATACTGGTTCATATAATTAATGAATGATCGCGGCTGTTAACCCGAGATTCTGTAATTAGTAATAATATTGACTTTAGCAATTAATTAACTCTGTACTAAGACTTTTGTCTCCATAATTTTCGTATCCTGACTATTCCTTTTGGATTTTTCGTTCCCATAGCATTCCTTCCCAGATTATATTTCTTACTTACCAAACTCTATTAGAAATTACAGGGATATCATTACAGGGATATATCATTGCCAATTTCCCAATATTACATACGACAATATCAAGAAATGTTGAAAAATTGAAGAGTTTTCCACGATTTACACTGAAACAACGATTAGGCGAATCAGATTAGGTTTTCCAATCGCGGGATTCAGGAGTAGATAACCCTAAATCCAAGGGTAGCCTTGATGTCACGCATTTTAAATAATAAATTTAATATTTAAAATATCAGATTAACGCCCAAACAATACTTAGGTAATTCCATATTACTCTAAATAGAGCTAAAGTTTCACATATTGACATTTCTTCAATTGTTCCTGAGAATACAAAGAATAAATAATGTCAAATTTAAGTAACTGTTTTTCGATATAGGAAAAAAGCAAACAATTACACTGGGTTACACTGGTATATGATAGAATACGCTGAATCTGAATTTCGCATTTTCAAGTTTCTCATATGTAAATTTATTGTTGTTTGTATGAATATAAATTAAACAAATACCTAAAAATAACAAATGTTCACAATACGTAGTTTAAAATATCTTATTCGGATTCAGCGTACTTGATTACCCCCTATATATCTGTTGAGAGCAACTCTCTAAGTATATCTCGAAATGTCAACTAGTATAGTGAATAATTTAATACATATCATTAATATAAATTGAACTCATCTGATAAATATTCTGCAATTCACATGATTTGTCTGTTAGTTTCTAAAGCCCTGGAGTGTTTCTCACAAACCGCGGTAAGCGCTCCCTTTAACGCGCGTAAGTCATTAAATGGCGCTCTCTGCTAATCTCGGTGAGTTAAATTTTGGAGTCTCTATATAGTAAATAATATAGTATATGTGGAGAAGGCTGCACTCAAACAAAATATTAAGCGTTTTACTAAAATCTTGTGGGAAACACTGGTGTATGGTAAACGTAAGAGTTGGGTTCAGCAATGTTTTAGGCAACTTGTTGCATGGAAATAAGAACATGTTCTATTTTCTTGCAACAAAGTCACATGAAAATGGTATTGTTTCACGCAACTTTGTTGGTGTATGTTGCTTTGCCTTGTTGTATACAACAAAGTTGCATCGTGTATGGTGGACTTTTGTAATAATTACGTATGCACTATCATAGATATCAAGTACATTATTATTGCTAAAGATCAGACAGAACAATTACTAAAGAAATAATCCCCAAACTATGAAATTACAACTGATATACGAATTTAAAATAACCAAATAACATCTGAGTCATACACCGGAATATAAAACCTGAGAAATTTTTGAATTATCTTTTTTGGGTTTAGTGTACTAGATTTTGCAACAAAATACTTATACTACATATTATCAGTTCGCTCAGAGGTGAACATAAATCTACAAAATATCAAAACTGGTATGTCAGTGGTTCTCAACTGGTGACTGTGTTCAGTGACACATTTTGTGACTCAGAATGTTGTTAAGTGTGCCACCAAAAGTCACTGGCAGGAATCAAATTTGTTAAAATCCTGTCAGGGCTTAGTTTTCGGACCTTTGAAAGCCGCAGTTAGGAAAGGTTAAGAAACATTGGTGTATGTGTATAATTTAATCCTCACTAAATATAGCTATACTGAAATAATACGAGCACAGAATAATAGTATAAAAATATTCCAACATAACCAGCATAGCATATACGTACATGAAAATAATACAGTATATTTTGTAGTAGTAGACTAAGGCTGAATAATAAGGTTAAAATATACTGTGACCTTCTGAAGGTTAATCCGCAATTAAGTCCACATCGATTGCTACCACAGATTTGTCACTAGGAGAGGGTGAGGTCGTGAATATGTTGTAGCACCAGTTCTCATACTGTTCCACTTCTAATGTGTTATAATTCTGACAAGCGTAATTACCAGATCGTGATCTCTTACCGATACTCATAATACCCACCAGTCTGAATATAGTCCTACAGTCAGGCTTAAGATTCCACTTCCCGGGGTAGGGATTGGATGAGAAGGCAAATTGAGGGGTGACTGCTCTCAATAAAGTCTCAGAATTAGACTCATCGTATTTAGAAGCTCTATTCCCGATCTTCATGTGTGTAGAGTTTAGAGAGTATCCCATCGCATGCCATTCATTCACGATCTGATCCTCAATGTCTAAACCACGGACATCTCCCTGCCAGAACAGCTGAAAGTTAGGCTTCTCTGTTTTGATATGCATCGTGATACTCCGACCTTGCCTATACTCACCTAGGTTGGCAGCCAGTATTTTAAACGAGACAGTATGGTTACTGCCTTTACATGATGGGGGTTCGATACTACAGTCACTCACACAGGGAAAACCTGAATTAACAAATTCAATGATAGGCTGGAACTTGTTCATCCAGAAGATCATCTCGTATCTGTCATAATCATAATAATGTCCGGCTAGGATAACTCTTGTTAATGCAGGGACCTGACTGTATGCAGTTATCAGTTCAGTAAGTATCATGTAATGGGATTCAGTCGGGTGAGAGATTATAATAGTTGTTAGACTGTGAAGATTGTTTGCCATGAATGATTTTACTTGGCTAGGTTGCCAACCTTCGTCACTCATTTGTCCCATGTCTAGGATAATAATATCACCCTGAGGACACTGTATTACGCTAGCATCTCCATTCCCTACGGGTAGTGCATAGATGTGTAGATTTCCATCAGATACGGGAAGACTGACTAAATTGGAGTGTGATTGAATCAAAGTTTCTGGGGCTGTATCCGCTCCGGTTATTCCTACCTTTATACTGGGATCTGATGATGCACTGACAGGCAAGGCAGATAGTACAGACATATGTAATATTATTACTGTGAATAGGATAAATGCTGATTTCAATTGTGAAGCCATTCTATTCCTGTAATTGCTTGTAAATGTTAATCAGATAATGAAACTTGTCTCTGTACTGAATTACTATTAGTATTATTCCGAAAACTTGTTAGTAAAACCGATATAGTCCATTTTATAGTAAATCTGATAGAAGATAGCCATGTAGGTAGCAGAGTTTACAAATGCTCTCTTGGGAAATAAACAAAAGTAGAAAACATAGATTCGTGTGTCATTCATTCTTTGATTCTATTGGTAGTTCAAGTGGAGCCATGAGATATCCGTTCTTACCAGACATGGAGGAGTTTTAGTCAGCAAAGTCTAGCCAGTTTTTGCGTATATTATATTATTGCTATCATAATTAGGCGAGCTTATGATTGGTAAATTCAGAGCGGAGTCACCAGAATAATTATAATTTATCCCACAATAGTGTGCGGAGATTGTAAGGATATTTGGCAGCAATAATTGCAAAAATATTTATTTTTAAGTGTGAAGATCGTATAAACATGTGATTATACTATACTAAATACCAACTACAATATCCGTGAAGCAGTGCAAGCAACTGAACTTGTCTTTTTTGCTGGAACAATAATGTATTTCAAGACGAGTTTCCCACGTTCTCTTTTGAAATACTCGCAAAACATTAGCCGGGGGCCCTGAACTAATGAAGACACAATTTGAAGGATAATATAGATTCCCAAAAATATTAATGAGTGGCATAAGGGATAGGGTGAATGCTTTTCAAAAGGATTAAGTCAATGATTGAGTGTCATAGAGTGGATGCAATTAATTTCATACTACCAACTGCACGTTCCGATTTTTCAGACAACTTTTGCGTGCCAAACAGTGCTAAAAGAGTGTTTATCCAGCTTTTTGGGAAACGAAACCATAGTAAGCTATGCCGAGGCTAAACTAATATGTTTCGTCTCTCTAACATTTCCCATGTCCTGATAAAAAAGAACCTTCTGCCCCCTTCCCTTGCTGTTTTCTTTCATTTGGTCGGTATGTATGTATTTCTATGTTAGTAGGCTAACAGAGAATTATCTAATTGTGTAAATCATGGTTTGAAATACAGTAAAGGAGATCAGATTGTTGCAGTGAAACGCAATAGCTTGGATATCTAGTCAAGCAAAGCATAAGCAGCAACTTTTGTTATTGACAGTTTTTGTAAAACTGTTTTGTGTCTGTCGGTATTTTTGTCGCTTTGGCTGTGTAATTAAAATACTATTTGATCTGTATTGATCTCCTTACACACACATATAACTCAATTATTGTATTTCTCAGTGATTTTCTAACGGACCCTTCACACCCCCCTTTTAGCATTGGGAACCCACCCCATTGCCCGAATTTCAACAAACTTCAAATAGATATATTCCTAATCGCATGGAAATTAGAACAAATTCTATTTTCAGATCGCCAAGTTTCATTAAAAACATGCTGCATGTGACAAAGTTGCCATAGAGTATGGTACACTCTCGTATATGACAATGAAGAAAGTGGGGAATAACGTGTAATAAAGGAACCTTGGAGACGGTTCTCTTGGAAGTTGCAATACAATTCAACGTACGTATACAGTGCCGGTCAAAAAGAATTGCTCAGAATAAATTTACCCCAAATTCTTATATCTATGACTGATTTTAACAATAATGCTTTATTATAATCAAGTAAATTGTTGTTAGTATTTAGTAGTACCTCCTCTTGCTTGAATTACAGCTTTACATCTTTGCGGCAACTCTCAATTAGAGTATGGAGCCTGTTAATGTCGATGCTATCCCAAGTGCTTAATATGGCATTCCACAACTCTGAGTGGTTGGATGGGCTTTTCTCTTGAATTCTGAGGGAAATGTGATCCCAGAGATTCTCAATCGGATTTAGATCAGGTGACTGAGCAGGCCAATTCATAACCTCTATTTTTTGCTCACCAAACCATTGCTTAGTACCCTTTGACTTATGGCATGGGGCGTTGTCTTGCTGAAAGGTCCAGTCAGAATGTAGAGAATGCAAATCAACGCTTGGGATTAGTGCATTTTCCAATATATCAATGTAGGAATTTGTCTTGAGGTTCCCGGATACTTTCCACAAGAGTCCTACGCCACTCCAGCAAAAGCATCCCCAACCATGATGCCACCTCCACCAAACTTGCAAGTTTTTTGAAGACACCTCTCTGAGAACTCCTCCCCTTTCATCCTCCTGACGTAGGCTCTCCCGTCATTAGTATACAGAAGGAACCTAGATTCGTCACTGAACACAACTCTTTCCCATTCTTCAGTATTCCAATTCTTGTGCGATCTTGCGAAGGAAAGTCGGTCTCTTTTGTGCTTGGTAGTAAGGCGGGGCTTCCTTCGCGGTTTTCGTCCGAACAGTCCAGCCCCTCGTAACCTTCTCTGAACTGTTGAAGTGGAAAGTTTTATCGAATATTCTGATAACACTTCAGCTTTGATCTGAGTAGCAGTCTTAAATCGATCCTTTTTGCATTTTCTGACCAATAAATTGTCTTGCCTTTTGGTTGTGACACGAGGCCTACCCGGAATAGCGAGGTCTCTTACCGTGCCAGTCAGCCTGTGTTTCTTAAGGATCTCGGCTACACTTTTTTGGCTACACCCAACCATTTTAGCTACCTCCCTCTGAGTATGGCCACTTTCTGAAAGTAGGATCAGGTTGGCTCGATTTTCAATGGAAATTCGGGGTTTAGAAGGCATTGAAAATTCGATAAAAACAGATAAATTGGAAAAAAAAGAATACAAAATAAAAACTGTAAGTTGTGCAAATATAATGAATGGATTAGCTGTGTTGGTGTGTTACTTGTCAAAATACATACGGCTGAGTATGGTTTCGCAAGAATTCAACTATCTGGTCAGTGTATACAATTTGACATTTACTATACTGTATACATTCATTTTGAGCAATTCTTTTTGACCGGCACTGTACATCTCTATTAATTTACATTAATTTTCAATAATGAATTATAACCGTGAGAAGACAAACTCTTACCTCGTAATAATTCTATCACAGTAATTCTCATCATTCTTATCATCGAAATTCTAATCATAGAATATTCAAAGAATTTAGCTCTACTACAATGCTAGATGATATCCAAACCAGAAGCCAATTTGAAGGGAAATACAAAGAATATTAGACCTCCATTTCTGGTGCCAAATTGTTAAACTCAAACATAATACAGATTAAATGAAAAGTACAAGAAATATACTAAAATTGATATCTCTATCTCCAATAGGATGAATATAAAATATGCCAATCACAACAAAAGGAATCTTAACTTTGACTTTGAATTAATAAGAAATGATTATCGCTTAAACCCATACACAATACAAACGAATTTCATCCGTACCCCAGGCAGCTGGAAGCAGGCAATGAGATCACAATTCAATAGGAAGGAATGATCTTATCATGTTTACTTAAACCAACAATTTAAATATACACTAGTTACCAGCAGGGAAACAACTAAACAATAGCAAAGACTGGTATTAATTGTTAAGTAAAGTTTTCATATTTGCCATGGTAGCCAAGTGTTGAATAAATTACAATAATTTTAAATATGTTAATAAAAGAACTAAAGGCTACGAAACACCCAAAACAGTACACTTCACTTAGATATTTCATATTCAGGCAACAAACGTTTTGAAATGCTCCTATACAATTTGGAATCTCAAGATAATTTCAAAATCACAATTGAAATAAGTCGGTTTTCTCTGAAATAATCAGAACTATTGTATAGTGGAACCTCCCGAAGCGGGGAGGTTGGGTTCTCAAGATTTGGCACCCCGCATCCCAATTCCCTGCCTACAGAGGGTAATTCGCTTATAATTAATAATGAGATTGAACCATATTTACCTCCGCTGTTAAGTAATTCCCGATTCAAGAGACCCCACTTGTGGAGGTTCCACCTTAACCCAATAAAATTCTAAATTTTTTCTCATGTAAGCGAAACATCAAAATACAGTAGATCCTCGTTAATTAATATGAACACGAGCGGACCTTCGAAATTTGTACTTCTTATCCGGAGCAAAATCAACCTGATTTGGTGTAAATATTTCAAAGTGAATCACCTCAACCTACAGAGAGGCAGTTAGTTAGAAATATTAGATTCAATTATTTAATTAAAATAAAATTTAAGACAAATCACTATTAATTAATAAACAATCAATCTAGAATGGAAAGAACAATTTGACATAAAAAGTGCACTAATTTAAACTTTGAAGTGAGAACTAAGGCTTGAAGTTGTCAGTCACTCTTACCATCTGTATCAGAGCTATCTGAGTTACTACTCTTGTCTTCTGAATCCAGGGAAGCTATGCTCTCTTCGTAGTCACTCCCGCTTGGTAACGCTTGCTATAACGATAAAAAATATGGTTAAATCTAGCTATACTAATAAGTGAAACTTAACAAAGTCGATATTATCAAGTATTTGGTATTAATTTTCATAGCATGCCATATAGCCAAATACATAACAATTGATTATATGTACGTGCATGTGTGTTAGCAATTATCAAAAACGAGATGAGAAGGTGCCCGAAATCGGAACAGATTTGCTTTTGGCCAGAGGGGAAGGAGGAAAATTTCGAGGTTATAGGATAGATTTTCTAACTGAAAATTTGTCAGAGAGAGAGACCGTGTACTCTTGGGTTGTCTCGATACAACATGGAATAAATGTGTTGTATCGGGCCAACACCTTTATTCCGCTTAATCGGTCAAAGTGGCCTGGTCCCGGTGTGACTCTATTAAACGGAGTCTACTGTAGTCTTAGAGATTAGATTAGCTGATAATTAGGGCTAAACATGGACGCAGAAACTGATAATTCAAACTTTTCCATCAATTTCATTTTTCTATCTTTCAGTTTTATAATGAAACATTTCTGTAATTCTGTCTCTAATTGTGTCGATCGATTAATATTATTAAACACATTACTTCACATAGAAATTATAACTCAATTACCATACAAAATATAATGAAAGGATATTTCTATAAAAAGAACAACTACAAACTATATTACCTAAAATATAAACTAACAGAAAAGCATATTTGAAATGGCAACAAACATGAGTCAGTAAACACCAATAACTTCTGATGAGCATTTGGAAGAAGAGACTGCTGTATTACGTAACTTAGTCTATGAAATAGAATCAATATCTTCAGATTATATAAAGTTGACAGTCAAATTATTAGCAGATCTATCACATTTATGCCAAGAGTTTGAAATTAGAATCGCTAGTGAGCACACTCCCTGTCCCTACCAAAGATTCATTGACCGAGCGATACGACCAGCATTTACAGATTATAGCTTTACTTTTCATTGATGAGATTCTCCTGATAGATATCAAAAACAGCCTATTCTACATAGAGAGGACACTAGCAGAACATTCCTTATACTCTCTAAACGGCCTGATCATGTGGAAGGAGACAGCTGAAGATAAGATCAATGTAATTCAGAGTGTTTTCCAGAATTTCTGAATTCTCAAAACAGATCGAGGATGTGATTGTGAAGAGATAGGAATCTCTGAGAAAACGACTAAAGGCTGAATCCTAAAATGAGAACCTATCCCATACCAGAACCTTGGTGTTCAATTTTGATGCAGAAGAGAATGTCACACATAATTGAAGGAGAATTCATCTTCTATGTAGATCCTGAAATAAAGGAAGGCATGAAACCAGTGAATCCGTCTGAGAGACCTGTTTCCCGGGGGTATCACGTCAGGGATATGACACTAGGATGAACAGACTCGATATGGAATATGCAATAGCAAGAGATAGGTTGGAATCAAGGAATGCTGATGATATAGAAGAGAAATGAAAATGGATAGAGGATAGGTATGCAATAATTGAGACGAATGTTACTTTCCATGTTGTACAGAGACGGTAAGTCATTAGAATATCTCGTCAGGAAGAATAAGGACGATAACTTGTTGAAGATAATATATGACATCGTGCTCAGAGCTATTCGTCACTATTTCGACAACAGGATAGACATCCTTCATTTTCCATCACCATTAGTACTATCCCATGAAGATTGCTCTACCCAAAGAAGAGAGGAACATCCCCGTAGCATCAGGTGTTGATAGAGGAGTTGAGGGACTCCAATTAGACACTCCAGCTGCTGTAATTGTGGTTGAGGATAACATAATAGTAGCGGATAGATACGGTGATTCCGTCTCATTCTACAGAGCTAATGATCTAGCAGCTATAGGATCGGATCATTATCCTCATTTAGCAAATACCCCTGTCTCACTGACATACTTCGAACCGTTCGTATTCGTGTGCTATTCAAGTAAATTAGCACAATTCAGCTTAACGTGGAAAGATAATATATCTGACATTAAACTTGTACATAACATCTCTATACCACAGGCTTGTTGCACTTCATCTTTCTATGAGTATTTGTATGTTGGGATACTCAAGGCAAGTCTCACCCGTATGCAACTAGATCCTCTCAGCGTAGAACATGAGTATCCTCTCAATCCCGTCCTGCATATCAAAAAGAGGAATAAGTATCCATGGCTATAAGAAATGAAAGTTGCTGGCCCTTGTGTATTCTGTCTCTTCACGGGATCTTCCTCTCCTCTCCAATTGTTCTCTCTACAAGGAAAACACACAATATCCATACTCACAGAAGATCAGATAGTAGGAGCATACCACTTCAATCTGTTCTATAATTCTATCACAAATGAAGGGAGAATCTACATATGCGATTTCTGGGATAATTCCATCAAAGTTTTTGACACGTTTGGAAATTTAATCGAAACAGTTTGTGAGACATGACATGGGCTGTGTCTAATATTCCGTCCCTTTTGATTACGTATATTCATAGAAGACTCTGGCTATATTACAGTTGGAGACCTGTAGGTGAAGAATTGTCTACAGAGGCTCTAATCTCAAATATCTCTTGTTTCTTAATATTTATTAGTAATTGTGGTTTAATTATAATACTACGCGTACTCAGTATTTACTATTTACACAACGTACAATATATCTGTCAGGAGTCACAAATTTATATTAATTGTTATTCGCTCTAATCCAGGAGCCGTTATTAATAATTTCCATTTGTCTATCTCATGGTCATAGGAGGCGATTCGACTGGTCAGGTTTCAACAAAACCAACATTTGGACTGTATTAGTAATCCGAACAACTTAGGTGCCTCATAGATATTTAGAGGCCAACTCGAACAATTGAAAACTGCTTGTCATGGCCTGTATATCCATATAAGAGCTCAATTTGGTTGTTAGCGGTTAGAACTAGTATGCCATTGCTGCAATAATTTGTTTAAAATCTCAGAAAACTGCAAAGCTTAACTGTTGGTTGCTTGGAAAATTGTTGCTGTTAACAGCATTTTCCCATTCCTGTAACATTCCATATTCGGATAGACGTAAGGTACATACAACGTACATACATACGTACAAATTTTGTTCCCCGATGGGGTAGGTCTTATCCGAGTTCTACCGTAAAAATGTTCGAAATAGAACGGGAAAGTATTCAAATTTGATAGCACTTTTCTTTAAATAATTAATTATAATTCAAATATTATATTTGTAGGCATATCAAGTAAACTCACTAATTCTTCCTCAGTAGCTCTAGATCGTGTTGAGCGACCACGAGATGAAGTAGGTTTTGGAAAGGGTTTGGATTTAGGTTCTCCAGTGTCCATCTCTTCTCCGCTAAACGAAACAATAGTTTTGATATACTGCAGCTAAGAGTTATTCGTGTCTGTAATGGATACCTCACAGTTGTATAATTATTATACAAGTATAATCAAATAATATTAAATTACCAAATTGTATAAAGGAATTATATAAATAAGCTCAGTGAACTATTGGCAGTTATCTATGTACGTATTTCAATTCTACAGTTATATTGCTAGGAGAATAATTGAATAGAAGATCAACCTACATTGGTGAGTTGTTTTGTAAATATGTAATATTGTCACATCCTACCATTGATCATACCGATGCTGATAATGAAAAATTATCAAAGGCAACAACCAATGATTCATAAATGGGATATATCTTAGGGCATTGCCATTTGGAGGGTGCCTGTACTCAGAATTTGCCCGGTTCTCATAATTTATAATTCAAAATTAACAATACACTGTAACCTCCAAAACAGGGCCTGTGGAACGTGGATATTCTAAAACGGGGTGAAAAATGAATAAGAGCGAATTCCAAGTCCCATACAAATGAACCTCCACAAACGGGGTAGCGGCCCTGGCACTCCGCTTGCGGAGGTTCCAGTGGACCATGCCCGTTACACTGTAACTCCATGGTAGTTGATCCAAAAGGTTCATATGAATATCATTAGGAAATTTGGATTATATTTTAGTTGGGCCAACTGGATGTCCTATTCGAAACCTAAATCATGGAAGGAACAGTAGTTGGAGATAGTTGGTCGAAAGTTATAATTGTCTGCAAGTGGTTTTAGCCATAATTGTAATTGGAATTATCAGTAATTTCGCCTGCCCCGTACTCCCCACTTATAGAGGTACTGGTATACCTGGATTCTTTACGGGGGTTCTCCTTCTTCACTTTTTGAAATAATTTAGTCTGTTTGGGTCCCTGCTTCTTCTTACGCTGGTCTTCTGCAGAAGAAGATTCATCTTCTGTATCGATAAATTCTTTACTTTTGAATTTCTTATTTGGAGTGCCCTTCTGCGGAGAGTGGCGCTTTCTAGAACTCTTTGAAGTGACGCTTGACCCTGATTTTGATATGCTCTGTTTCGGACTAAAGTTAGAAAAATCAAAATAATGAAGTATGGTAGAATCCTGTCAATGCAAAAATAAGGGACTTTGTTTCTCTTTTCAGGAATTCGTAGTAATCAAAGATATTCTCAAAGTTTTGAGGGAACTAAATTTGAGGTTAATTTTCTTACTAACTGTATGTATGTTTCCTATCAAGAGATATCATACTCATAGAATCATTTTATAGATAAAAGTCGTTAGGAGAGGCTAGTTATTTCGGGAAAGGATTCAAATCATTGGATTGACTTCTCTCATAAAATAAGGATAGAAAAGGTCAGATTACGATTTCTGGATTAGCTATAGCTCAATAAATTTAATCCTAACCTCGTAACAGAATCTGCTCCTCCTCCTTTAGCTTTATACTCTTTCATTTCTTCTTGATATATCACTTTCAACGCTTCATATTTTTTCACATAAACCTGTAAGAACATATGATTTGTTATTCTTACTTGGTTTGTAAGGTGTTGTATCAAACTTCAAATCATAAAACATTTTGAGTATATTGAAAAAGTTATATTTAAGTAACTTGTGCCACAAGCGTCACATGAGTAGTAAATGCCTGAATAATTACGTAGGAGATATTTATGATAGCTCCTTGAATGGTATTACTCAGTATAATTTTATATTCAATTACCTGTTTCTCGTCTCCAGTCATAGAGCCCCACAGTTCACCTCCTTTTTTACTAGTCTCAATAAAATTAGTCTCATATTTCTCCATTATGTTCTTCCTCTGTTCATTGAACCAAATCATGTATGCACTCACTGGCTTTTTAGGGCAGTCAGGGTCTTTCTTCTTCTTCGCTTTCTACAAATGTGTAAATATGCATGTAAGTAATTTGTATAAATTGAATTGATTGAAGAAAATGGAAGGCCCGGGGATGTTTTAAGGATATTTAGGCCTAAGCCGGACAGATTCGAGTCTTGGACGAAATTTACACAGACAAATTATGACGTAAGTGTCATATTGTTGGAATTTCAAAATCACATACAGTAAATGTGGGATTTAAGAACAAGTCTCACGTAAATTTCTATTTATTTACCATATACTGTATTCAAAAATAGTAGTATATAGAAAGCACACTAAAAAACCAAATAAATTTACATATGATCAATTCCAAAGTGTGAAAATCAGATTCGGTATATATATTCAAATAAATAATATTGTTGGGGGCGCTACATTTGTTCGAGTTAGCATGTTGTCATTTGTCCGACTAATACGAATTGGAATTCGAATTAACAGTTGTCGACTGTACATTTATTATAAGCCCAATCCAAGGCACGAAGTGTAGATAGCGATTATAAATTGCAGCTGCTCAGAGGTATATCAATAAAGCGCTAGTGTGATTTAAGTATTCTAAGCCAATCCTAGCAGCCCTTAAAATATACAAGTATTCCAAAGCAGACTAGTTGAGAATCATTGTCCTGGGTAATTACATACAAGTTACCCATATGTACGGTATTATAACCTACAAAGGTAAGGCCATGGTAAGCTTACCTTGGATATATTCACAAATGTCATAGGTATAGATAATGAATATTAAAAAAGGTAATATACACAAAATTAATATTTTAACAATAATCTCAGGATATAGCATCAGTAAATTTGGGTCTGACTGAATGGTGAAAAATTGCTTATAATATAAATTGTGGAACCACATGGAATTAGGTAATGGGGTAACAAAACAAGCACAAATGAATAACAGCAGCATATTATAAGCAATTTTAAACTATTCAGTCACTTTTAGAAATTCCACTACTTTCACCAATCAGTCATTTCTACGAAAATTCAGAAATTCCACCATTCAGTCAGACCCGTAAATTTGATACTAATTTGGGTTTTAAAATTCGGACACATCAAATTCTACTTACATGTGATTGTTATCTACATTGTTTCGCGAAGGTACTAGACTGTCCGCAAATTTCAAAATTCGCACTTCGGATGGGTTTTGTTTAACGATATAAGCAGTATTGACTGAGTTTAAGAGCTTTTAGTATTTGTATATTGTAAATTATCAGTACAGGTAATAATCCAACGTGTAGCTTTATCGGGAGACCGCTTGTGCCTCATTTCGGAGGTTAGGTACAGTGTATTAATCCATAGGAATTCGGTGGAATAAGATACGCCTTATATGGTTTACCTGTACTTGTATTACAGGCATTAAAATAGTATATGATACAATCTATTGTATTTTATTCTTAGCTTGAATGCAAAAACCTGATGTAAGAGAGAAACTCCTCTACATACAAACAGAGGACGGATTCAATGGGTTCAAGAGGGAGCTACTCACTACACAGCTCACACCAATAGAAGATAGCTTTTTAGCCTGTAACAAGTGTAAAGGCATTATGCGGGAGGCTTGCTCTACGAATGAAGGTTTATTACAGGTTTGCTTTATGTGTATTGAAAATCCACAAAATCCTTATCAGAACTTAGTTGCTGCAAGGAAATCAGTTCTAGAACTTAACGTGAAATGTCCATTACAAAAAAGAGGATGTGATTGGAATGGGAAGATATGTGAAATTTCGCAGCATGTAGATGAATGTCCTTGCTATCAGATAGAATGTTCTCTAGACTGTGGAGTAATTCATCAGAGAAAAAGCGCTTTGCAACACATCAACATTGAATGTACTATGAGACCTGTAAATTGTGAATTCTGTGATAAACTGGTAAGCCCTACCCTGTTAATACAGCATCTTAATGAATGTGAAAACACAAAAATGGATTGTAATTCATGCGGCATGCAGGTGAAGAAAATTAACATGGAGTTCCACTTAAAAACTGAATGCTCAGAAAGGTCATTGCCTTGTACATACGCACAATATGGCTGTAGTGCCATTCAACTGAAGAAAGATGAAGTGAAGGATCATATGAGAATAAACAATGAATTACACACAGCGTTATTAAGCGAGTACATAGCCTCGACACAGACTGATATCATGGAGAGGATATGTCAACTTGAAGAAGTTGATAAACACAGGTCTGCACAGATTGAAGAACTCACAAAACAGAATAATAAGCTTAGTAACAAAATACGTCATTTGAATAACGTATTCATGACATCACTCGCAGGTTCAAGATTACGCTGGAAAATATCAGGATTTGCTTCAGACACTACTTTATATGAGAGTCCAACATTCTCATTGGAAGGCTACATATTCAAATGTTCTATAAGTATAGAAGATGCTAAAGCGCATGTTAAAGTAAGCACACTAAAATCCGGGGGGGATAAAAATGCGAAATGGCCCTTCAGAGGAAAATCAATCGTAATGCTAGTAAACCAGGACAGAGAAGATGAGTCACTCTACTTCCACGGAGATGAAATTGAGTTGGCAAGGAATTTCTATGAAACACCATGGGACAGTGTAAATCAGAATAAACGTATTTGTTCTATACCAATAGCTTCTGTCATAAGAGATCCATTCTGTAAGAAGGGAACAGTAATGATATACGTGCTAGTTCAATCGCTTGCATAATTTTGTGTGTGTACATAGCAAATATGAATATTTATTTGCTATTTAATTTCGTATAATTAACTCTGTGTGTGTTTAATAAATAATTAGTAATCTGAATAATATTAATACAGCAGGGACTGATACAACATATTATACGTGATGTCCACGGAAATTGGAAATTTGGTCCCACCCCGGAAACACCATCTAATTAAAAAATATGGAAACCTTGAAATCTATATTATTAAATCTCAATTGTTTGTCTCTTTTTCGTCGTCAAGAAAGGATTTATGGATATTGAGACGTTATTTACCTAGCTTCTCTGATAGTTAGTATTCCTACACTAACAGAAGGAATAATTAAAAAGGATTGTTTGCTTGTCATAGCGATATTCATCTTGGACATATGTATCACATAGTAGTGTGTCCACACGTAACAGAGGAAATAATTGAGTTATTCTTTGAGGATCTCAAAGGTAGTAGTGGTCTACAAGGAACTAAGAAGCATTTGGATCAACTTATTCTAATTCCAACTACAGGTCACTGCTGACTGACTTTATTTCATTATATTAATTATTGTTCGCGTATTTATTGTGTGTGAGGGAAATCTCTTTTTCAGAGCTTTCTATGAATTAATATACTGATATTATTTAGTCATAGACTACACTCTATTGTCTATACTAATGATAAATTTTGGGTAGACAAGTGCCCACTCTGGAACTTTAGTACCTAACCAGATTCGACTGCATCATCAGGAGACTATTTGAAACTATGATTTGTATTAAAACCAACCTCATCAGCGGGGGAATTTAGAGGAACAATCCAGCACATTAGTGACAATATATATACTATTATAACCATGATTTCAATGAAACAAATATACATACAGTTGTGTAGAAAACTAAACTTACTTTAGAAGATTTCTCTGTTTTTTCTTTCTTCTTGGATTTGCTGTTGCTTTTGCTCTCTTTCCTCGATCTTTCTATCTTTTTAGGTTTTGGTTCAGCTCTCTGCTCTTCTGTATTCGCGTTTGCTTCATTTTCAGAATCTGATATTGATGCTTGTGAGTCAAATCTATACGGCAATACGCAATTAATAATAATCTAGGACATAGTTAAAATAATGTCATGACTTAGAGAACCGAATAGTATCAGTATTCATATTCGGTTAGAGAACCAAATAGTATCAGTATTCATATTCGGTTAGAGAACCAAATAGTATCAGTATTCATATTCGGTTAGAGAACCAAATAGTATCAGTATTTGTATTCGGCTTGACAGGTATTCATGAATACTGATATTCAGTTGGATCGGTTTCAACCTTGGAATAGAGCAAAGAATATTACAAGTTGTATAGATAGTATAGATAATTTCACTCACTCTAAATCATCATCTTTCTCAGATTCTGCTGCGTAACTTGAATCTTCTAAAGTAGAATAAATTTGGATTAACATTGGATATTTATTATTGAAAATACTAAAACTTACGACTCAAAGTTTAAAGTTGACAATCAAATTTAATCAATATATTGGATTAGTATTCGGTAAATGGTATTCGTATTCGAAGGGCTAGCTTAACAGATTAGTATGAAGACTGAGGCCCATAACTTAATCAGTAGACGCATACAAAATGGATGATCATTATTCCATAAAATTTTGATTTTTGACTTAGACTTGTCATACATGTAAACCTCCGAGATTCCGCATCTGAGTAACTGCTTGTGCCGCATCTGGGAAGTATGTCATATTTAGGTTTACCTGTATGCTATGTTATTGGTATGTTTGTATTAATTCATTTTACTTTATGAGTTTTGAAATATCATTGAATTTCTGGCATGATTATGGCATGAGCATGTTGGTCAAATAGATGCTAACAAAGCGTTTCACCATTCGTGAAAGTTGGTATCTCTGCACCAAAATGTACTGTTAATGCAACTATCAAAGGTTGTTACCACCTCCCCAAGTCCGGGCTTATATGGGTCACAGGTGGGGATTTGATACGAGGATTTTTCAAATTTACTACCCCTGGGGCATTTCAAATGTAAAATCTCCATATCTTTATATGTAGGGTATCCTTGTGGCCAGGGTATTATCTAGGTGTATGTGGCGCGCCTACAGGCGCATAAAATAGAATCCATTCCTAAACGGATGGTCCTGAGACCTGTATGAAACCCTGCTTGTGGCTAACTAGGAACAAAAAGATCTTTAATTATGTAAAGTTATTAGTCTAGATGTCAAATGCCCCCACACTTGGGGAAATTCTTATCAATTCATCCATACATTCCCAACTATTCGCCGGACTGGGGAACCTGGCGACAACCATCGATAGGTGCCTAAGATTAAAAAATTTACAATTAGAACCGTGAGTTTTTAGAACACAGATATTTTGGTGCCGATGAATTGTGGAATTCTGAGAATAGTTCATGACAACTTAAAAAGTAATCCATGATTATATTTATGGAAACGTCTTTCAACAGGATCACTATCCTGTGAGTACGGACTTAGAGAAATGAACACAATAAAATATAGCAGAATAGAGGATCAGACAGGTAGATACCCTCTGGAAAAGGTAATGCTGAATATACTATAGCAAGACTACTGAGGTATTTACTAGTTAGTTCAACCTAAAGCAAAACCTTGCATGAAATATGTAATTCAGCAATGTTTACAAACGTTATTTCAATACATATTCACAAAAGGGTGGATTGTAAGACGTATTATTAGATGAATATCTCTAGAATAGAAGCATCATGATCTCTTAACCCCACTACGCACGATACAAACTTAGATTGTCGGTTATTCTATGCAACTTTATTGCATGGATATAGTACGTGGTCTATCTCCTCTGACATGACAATTTCCCACATAAATATTATTTACGCAACATTCTGCTCCGTGTGGAACCTACATATAGCGACACTCGTTGGGAAATGAACATTTTGACATTTCCCATCAAATTGTGGAATTATGCAGGTGAAATTGTATTGTCGAAAGCTATTTCAGATCAGAAACACTGTAGGATTATCCAGATTATACAAGTGTGGTTTTATGCATGTTTCATTGTATGTTATTTGTTGCATACAACATAATTACAACAATTACATTTAGATGCTACTATACCTACATGGCTACATAATTATATATATATTAGTATGATAGTACAGTGGAACCTCGTTAATAAGGTCAAAATTTGTTAGCTTTAACCGGAGTAATTCCAACCGGATAACCATCATAGCGACCTGATTTTGTCAAAATATTCGTTCGTAATATCCAGAAATTCGTATTAACGAGGTTCCATTGTATTTATATTCCTGTTACGGAATAGCGATAATATCATATGAATGTTATTAACAATAATATACCATCTTCAGAATCTTTCATTTCTCCTTCCAACTTCATTTGTTCTAAGTAATGATCAGGCTCATTATCACTGTCATCCATTCCTTCATTAATCGTATCTCTGATATTCTACAGTCAGTACAGCAATTAACTATACGTATATCCTATTTCTGTGCAAAATGTTGATAAAGTAGTATTAGACAATTCAAAGTATCAGCGAGGAGTTGGAACAGTATTTGGAACTATTGCGTATACACCTAGATACTGATAATAGAATCTTATTACTAGTCACTCAGTTTCCATGATTGCTCCATTTTGTATTTGCATGTATTCGCATAATCGACATTTCGTTCTAGACATGTGTTGAATCAGGTCATTTAGAGGCACTCATCTAATTGTTGGAGTGAGGATTTACATTGGATCAATGGGATGCCATTGAATGAAATATAGTAACTGTAGATGGAATACTTACTCTCTGTCCTTTATTCTTAACAGCAAGTTTCTTCTGAGTAACAAACTCGGATAGACTTGGATAATCTTCTCTAAACAATTAAATAATAAAACTCGATCACCCATATTCTAATAATCTTATAAACAATGGAACCTGCATTAACCGACACTCGTTTGGACATTAAAATCGTGTCGGATTATCAGGTCTTCCGGGTTATACAGGTTCCACTGTAGTAGATATGAAAATGAATTACCTGGCTATATTACTGAATGTATAAGAAGTCCCGTTTCTATTTTCAACTTCGAAATCAAAAGATTTGATAGTGCTACCTCCTAATACTCGTGCAAAATTAACGCAGGCTACTTCATCGAATCTAACTAGCACAGGCGGTTTATGTATAAAGAGAAAAGCTTTCTCTAGAGGATACAAGAGTCCTGGGTTAGCTCTTAGAGCACAGCTAATTGCATGAGCACCATTCCTTGTTTTATAGTTCTTTGATATCGTTATCTTCCTACCTACCAATTCCTTAAGGATTCGAGCGTATACTTCGTAAGTTGGTCCAGTCATAGTACGAGAAAGTCTATAAGATCAATACTGAGCTTTATACTAAAGTATAGTCGGTGCAGTAGAACTCGGCTAAGACACACATTCACTTAATGAGTACTACTTCTTTTTCTAAGACGTAGACTTGGACAGAACGTTATATATTAATTTATATTTCCCGAAGAGGTAAGTCTTATCCGAGGTCTACTGCAGTTACATTTGGAGGAGTAACAATGTATTCAAGATGTATTGTAGTATACGTACGTAGTTGAAATCTGCTAAGTCGAAAACAAATCCATTCTACTAATGCGGCGGTTCAAACTTGAGGTCCATGAACCCCTTAGTGGTCCACTGACGATAGCAGGGGTCCACAGAATGGGTTATAATTTGTATAGAGGTCCACGGGTGAAAATGGTTGGGAACCGCTATATCAATGAAACATTCGAGGTCCAAATTTTCGAATTTAGGTACAAAAAGAAATTCCTAACCAGAATCCCTGTGGTTGTAGTAAGAAATTAAATTACTGTGTGGGGCGCCTAGCAATAAATATTGCCGGTTAGGAAATCTCAGAAATATTTCTAATTACGTCACGTCAATTTCCCTCGATCTCTCTATGTAAAGTTATATTATTCGTCAAAAGGTAATTAACGTATGTTGGACGAGATTGAATATTTTGATCAGAAATCAAGTAGGATTATTTTTCAGAAATTCAATGTAGAAATTTGATCAGAAATGCTGTGGCAACAAGTATAGTAGTGGCTTGAAATTTTCGGAATAGTTCATTTCTCATCAAATTATATAAGATTTATGATTAAAGATACAGTCTCTCCATAACATTATAATTTGTCTGCAATTGCTGTAGCAAACAAACTTACCTATCTTGAAATTTAGTTTCTAAATCTTCCTGTGATATATGTAGTGTAATTTCACACATATCTTCTTTTGTGTATTTCTGTATTACAAAGTTGTAGCGTGTCTGTCCATGTCTTATAGGCGGATCCAGACACTTTACAATGAACATATGAATGCCATCTGGATGCTCCAGTAGGAATAATCGTATAATTGTTTTGTATGGGATTGGGAAGTTGAATGTTTGGCCGTGTAACTGGAAGAAGGTTGGATAAGCTTTTACTGTGTATTTACCCCTAAATAATACAGAAAAATAAGGTCATGTAAAGTATATTACTTGCTTCCCATCCATGATTTTCTACTAATGAATTGTAGGGATATTGAGTAGAGAGCAAAATATAGATATGTGTAAATTAGTAATCCAGTTTGGCATGGGTGTGGAATGTGATAATTATAGAAGCATGTGCTTGTATAATAAATAATTTAATTCAATTCAGAATTATAGAAAACCACCTAACAAATTCACACTAAAGTGAAACCATGATACATTTGAATGAGATTTCCCTTTAAAGTCTTGCCAGAAAACATTCATGAATTCCCGAAATTAATATAAATAATTTAATATGAGTAATAAATAATTACTACCAAATATCTCCTACGTTTTATCCAAATAATATTTCCATAACAACCATTGAGGTATCATGGTATGTTTAAGTTGCACAAGTATAAGATAGAGTTTGATGAATTATGTATGTCATTCGAATAAAACTTTACAAATCGCAGAAATGGCAACTGATGTGACCACGACTCAACAAGATGGCACAATTCGATGCTGTCGCTACAAGAATCCAAAAGTATTCAATCCTCTCATTACCCAGCTGATCGAGAGGAGGGATGCTCTCCTCCACCAACTGTCTCAGCTCAGAGAGGACTACACTACCAAGGGCTTGAAAGAACCAAGAAACAATTGTATGAAATAGATTTGAAAGTAAATACAAACATTCCAATTCATAAACAAGCTACTCAGTTGTATCTTCAGGGTATCCATGATCTGGAAGCCCCTACAAAACTCCAACATCTTGTCTTCCAATGTCTCACACCACAAACACTCAAATCAGCTATATCAGAATTTGGAGAGGTACTAGACTGGAAGGTACCAGACTATTCACAGAATAAAGTACCTATTCTCACAGCTGGTAGGAAGGCAAGGTAAGAATGAACTTGATGCTTACGGTCTATTTCTTAATGAGGATAATGATAGAATATACATAGCAGATTATTGGAATAGGCCGAGTACAAGTTATGATATTTGAAGGAGAATTCCTTTCAAGTTTCGGGCAAGATATCCTGAAGAGACCATATGGGATAGTAGTAACCAAAGAATATATCTTCATAACTGACAGAAGACAAAACTCTGTGTTCAGTTTTGTGAAAACAAACTTTATCTTCGGAACAGAACTCATAACACAGACTGTGAAGAAGAACAACAGTTAATCTCACCTAATGGATTATGTATAGACACAAATGGAGATGTGTTTGTAGCGAATAGCGCCAAGCACAGAGTTTCCATCTTCTCTACACTTCTACAGTACAAATCAAACTTAGGTACTAAACAGCTGTACCATCCTCATGATGTTAAGCTTACTCAAGATTGTGTAGTGGTGCTAGACTGGAGTTCTAAATGTGCACATTTATTTTCTAGAAATGGAGACTATCTCAGTTATTGTTCTCTCTGGGAGAGGAACAAAATAGTTTGCTATGTTGTCCAGGCTTCTTCTGTTTAGACCTAGCTGGTAATATTATCATAAGTGACTATAACCACTACTCTATCAAGATATTCACATAATCAGGAGAATTCATACGCTCCATAGGAAGTAAGGGAGAGAAGAGAGGAGAGTTCCTTCGCCAATATGGTATGTATTGGCATCTCTAAATTAGGAAATACTTTTGTTGTATCTTATAATCCTGACTACTCATTGCAAGTTTCTAGTTCATTTATCCAATATTTTACAGTTGATATTAAATTTATAGCATATTCTGATGCAGCTAAAATAGAGAAATGCCCTACTCTGGGACGTAACTAGAAATCCAAGATCGAGGAGGCAAGGATGAATCTCTGCATAATGCAAGTTAAGCCCAAGAGCTGCACGTGGGCGCGGGTTGCCCAAAAGCCCGCATTACTTCTGCTTATCGAGCTGGAGTCTGCTAGACCCAATTCATTCTCTAAATTTATTGAATTAATCGAGTAACACACATATTGGCATGTCAATATGTACAATATATGGATAATAATATTGAGGCAATACAAATTGTACTGGTTTTTTGTAGGCCTCTTGGGGCTGTGGGCAGGATTTGTTAAAATTGCGGGCCGCGGCTACAAATTTCGGTCCTTGTGCAACTCTGTTGAGCCATTTGTCATCTACAAATATCTATTTTATAACGATAATAATACATCAAATATTTGCCCAAGCGGATATGATAAGCAAGTATATGACTTTATATGGCAAAATGGAAGAGTATTAAAAAGATATATAAATTGTAAATATAATTATATCTTTATAAGATAATCACCAAATAGTAAATGCTGATATTTAGGGAATAAGAAAACATCAACCATAGTAAATGCTGATATTTAGGGAATAAGAAAACATCAACCACAGTGAAGTTTGCATATTAGCAGTGGTATTGTGCACGAATATTCATTGATTGAAGGCCATTTGCAATTATAGAGGAACTATTACAAGCTAGCACAATAAAATCGTCAAATTGTCATGGAGTTTTTAATAAACCAAAATTATTTTTCGTGAATTATTCCTTTTAAGCAATTGCAAAACAATAAATTTCAAACTACTACAAAACCTCCAATACTTCAAAGAATCACCTTATTATGACTTATTTCTTTATGTTAATTTTGCCTAATATCCGTTACAAATTTGTGTTAAGTAGTTGTAACGAAACAACAAAAAAATGATAATACTGTCTCTTACCATAGTTAATAGAGATTAGAATACTTTATTTATTAAAAAGGTGTTGAGGCATAACATGTCAACAACAACAGTTGTCGTATATTGAAAGAAATGACACTATTCAAAGTTTCAAACAATTCATACTACAAACTATGTTCATAATATAGAGAATATATATGAATTATTCGTTCGAACAGTGTATGATTGTCAACTTTACGCATTAGCAAATCTTACAATCGAATTCTTAGAATACAATGTCAACGGACAAGAATGGAGAATTACTCACTGAGTTGCTCAATGAACAAAACTATATCCAGAAACTAAAGCTAAGAGCTACCAAACAACACAGACGTGTAAAGATTAATGTGACAGAGACATTTGACAGTTTGATTCGTTCACTAAAAGACAGGAGGACTTCTCTATTAAATACTCTTACTCAGATAAGTGAAGAAATCGAATCGCAACTAGCTTTCATTGAGACAGCTATCAATAATGACGTCACTAGATTACAAGAATTGATACAGGTAGTCATTTATAGAGGAGTTAGAATTGATATTCCAAAATTTTACAAAATAATCCTGATGCAATGTCTGAGGAAGTGTAAATTGTCAAATAACTACATTAGAACTTGTCAGAACTTACTCTATCTAGCTATCGGCCACCTGTACATTAACATAACAGCAGCGTTGCCCGCTAAAATGCAACGCAGAAACGGAAATTCAAATTCTTACAGTATTTCCCATAGAAAAACCTGAATCCCATTCACACGGCAACCCTGCATAATAGCCATCTAAAGTCTAAACAAAGTCTGTTCGACTGTCTAGTCCAGTTTGTGGTTATTAATACATTACACTATAAACGTACGTAATCCTTGATTTGGACATTTTACATATACGTATACACAATAGCTTAATAGACCATTGCTAATCCGAACAGCGATCTCAGGTTTCAGTTCGGAATATCGATATCTAAGGTACAGCACAAACTAGCAAGGTTCAAAGTAGGTAGTTTATAAATGTAATTTCTAGGAAGGAGATAATGATGATGTAGATATATCAAAAGAAATAGATGTCTATCAATCTATTCACATGAATAATCAGAAGAGATCTCTGACTAGACAAGCTGCAGAAATAGCATTTCAAATTGACCCACATTTTATAGCAGAATTACCTATAGTAGGTTGTATACGTAGATCACAGTCTGTGCTAGCTAGCGGCTCAATCAGTAAAATAGGTTTTGGAGATATATCTGAGCAGATACGATTAACTCCTGGCACTGACAACAACTTCTATCTTCTCGATTCTAAGAGCAAACTGATCCACTTGATATCTCACGAAGGTGAATTACTGCATACTGTAGCACTGCATAGATCTATCCGTCTCTCCCCCATCAACCAATTCTATACACACAAGGATAAGTTCTACGTTACTAGCAGACACGATGGTACTCTTAAAGTATTCTTTAAGAACGGACAACTCGAACACTCCCTCTCCCATATAGGATCACAGCTATTATCTGATCCATTTGGTATTGGACACACTTCTCTAGACCAGCTGGTGATAGCAAACACAGCAAGACATTGTCTGCTACTCTGTCAACAAGATCTCTCAACTGCTGTCGCACTTGCGGAACATTCCTATCAACCACATACGTTGCTACCCTCACCTAAATCCCTGGCTGTTGACGGTAATGACTGTATCTACACAATTAGCTCTCAAGTAAATAAACTATTCGTATTGAGTCTGAGTGGAGAAATTCTATGTGAAATGGCAATAGGGGAACTACCACATCCAATAAAATCCATGAATCTCACCCCAACAGGTGACATTCTCATTCACACTTCTTCTCATACAAAATGTGTAGGAGCAGCAGGCAGTGCTATATGCATACTCAAGCCGGGGCACGGATTGGTGGAGAGATTGCATTTGAAGGGATTGACTCGTATTCGTATGACGGATTTATGTGTTACTAATGGAGGAGTAATGGTGATGTCTCCTGAAGCTTCCACACAGTTGATGCTATTGAGAGGATTTGCATGAGTTTATTAGTATATTGTAGCTTACTATCTTTCTTATTTTAGCTTTTAACCAGATGTATTCAAACATTATTTATTACTAATTTATGTCAAATTTGAATATGTAATTCTACGAATTAGAAAAATTACCTAAGATATGAAACTCACCTCCAAGTTCGATAAATTTCCTTATATGGAAATTTAGTTATGAGGAGCTAAGGTTCAGATATAAGTTACTAAAATTGAGTGTACTCACATGTCCAACATCCTAGTATTTTGTATAAGCTCAATCGAATTGTAACCAAGCTACGGAGAGCGCAAGTCCTACCCGTGGGCTGGGTACATATATAGTATATAAGAATTCTGTTTCTAATTCCTAGTCTGCTGCTAATGTTAGTTGTAAACAAGACAACAGTTAATTCAAACTGTCACGCGGAGAAAAAATATGTCCGAATATACGGTTGTCGACTGTACAATTCTCTAGTATAGTATAATCCCCTTTTTGATAATTATTATTTGAATGTAATTACGTTTTGTTATGAACATTGCATGAATTAATTTACCTAGGAGTGAGACATGGTACTTCATCAAAAATAGCATAAGCATCTACAGTAGCTTGTAATACATCTGCTCTAGCGAGAATCTTCTCATTCAAACTCTAAGAAATAGGGATTAAAGTAATAATAAACTTCACAGTCAATACCAGATAATCGGGAACTTGTCTGACCCATCCCACAGCCATATTAATCCGCATAATATAGACGTATCCCAAAAAAACGGAGTATTCTATAATTTTATTTTAGTATTAACATTTATAAATTAATTAGCTAACATGCTATCTCTACTCAGAGGTACTACTATGTTATTGCAATCTAATACAATCAGACCTCTTATTATGATACCATCTAATCTACAGATATATAATACGCATTATGTTAGAAAGGTAAGTATGTATGTAAATCTGTTGTTTGAAATCTTTATCTAAGAATTATTCTTCCATTTGTTAAAATATAAATAAAATATATACGGAAGGCGGTGACGGGCGGGATGAGAAAGAAGTATATTACCTAATTCAAACTTCTCACAGCTATAGCATATTTATAAAGTACAGATCGCTTTACATTTATATAATTATAATACTGATAGTTTGATGTTAGTACTTTTCTATCATCTTTACTATGAAAATCAATTATTTACATACGTATAATGAGATTTATACCAGCTGCCTTCAATTAACGAATCCATAAGGCAGTGTTGAACAAAGCAGGGGTCCGAAACGTAAAGTACAGGTTATCGGTTACAAGCTCTGAGCAAGTCCCTTCCACAAAAGTTCCTTGTATTAACATCTGCACCACAATTTAGAATCGGGAAATTATATAATTATTTAAACCGATATTCCTGGAAACAGTCGAGAATTTCAAATTGATATTTTCCAATAAATATGGTTACTATATTCGACATTATATAGCCCTGGACCATGGACATGATTCTATATTATTTTTGTAAATTTATTCCAGGTTTCCACTGGAGAATTTCCACCACACGATGAGACATTAGAAGAAGTTCCTAGAGTGAGAATCATAAAGTTTATGAAATCAGTGAAGAGATCTGGTTATGTAGCATTAGTAGCCAGAGGGAGAGAGACTTTTCAGATTATGGCAAATGAAGAAATGAAAGTAATTAAATATAATTGTTTTGGATAATTTTGCAATTTCTAACCTCTAAAATCTAAATGAAGGAAATTAGAAAAACCGATTCAGCTGTATATGGAGAAATGTAAATTGACAAATTTTCAACAAATACAATGTGAGGGTAAGAATAACTTATGGGATAATTTAGTACTACATGGTACATGTATTTTCCATAATTTCGGAACAATTAAGAAAGCAGATAAGTGATAACTCAAGTATTTGTCGGTTTGGAGTTTTCATGAAAAGCAAGATTTTAGCAGTGCATAGGGAATTCAAGATTTCAATTTCTAAATACTTAATAGAAATCTGAAATAATTTCCTTATATGGCGGCGAGATTTTTCTATGGATTTTCAATATTGGGAAAGGTCATTTCCCTGGATTAGTTATAAGTCACATATATTCTGAGGGGATAGGGTTTTTAATATGAAAAATCTCGCGGATAATATCGGCCGTGGACATATAAGTAATCCCAATTATAAAATTTCTGTGTTGACGTACTCACACAATAAACCGATTAATATAGTATATTCTATTAATTAGGTCGGAGATACGCCTATTTATACATCCGAAGAAGGAGTGATTGACGTCAGAAAATTTGACCCCCGTCCCGGTAACACCTATCCTCTTAGCAGCATACCAGACGGAATAGATATATTTAACCTGGAAGTTACACCGGGGGGCGGGGGTAAGATAGGGCGAGGTGCTGGTGTCTGTTGTAAAGTCATAAAACGGAAAGATGATATAGTAACAGTAAAGCTGCCTAGTGGAAAGACGAGAGAGTTCAATAAGGATTGTAAGGCTACTGTTGGAGCTGTGGGTAACAAAGGACATAGTAGTATACATCTGGGTAAGGCAGGGACAGCTGTTAATCTGAGGAGAGCTAAGAGGTCTAGACGGACAAAGAGTTTTGTTACTATCTAATAATTATAGTGTTCGTTACGGATTACATCAAATATTATGAATAGAGTTATAAGTTATAGGGAGTAAATAATCACTTTGTGATAATGGGAGTTTCGTGTCTGTATACAAATATAAGAGGTACAAATGAAGTATCTACTTCATCATTAACAGGATAGGAAACTGGGACACCAATAAACGTCTTAATAATACAATGAATGGCTTTCTTTTGAATAATAACTCAGATAAGCGTACTACTTAGTGAAACAAATATTAGTAGTATACGAGTGTACGATTATCCGAATAAGAATTGTAGCAAAGTGAATAGGAACAAATATTTGAGTTTGAAAAGTGACTACGAATTAAACGAGTATACGTCTTACCAAATCCGAGTCTACTGTACACAGAATAGTAAAATGCATTATGGACATTGTAAATTTCATCATCTGATTCTTTATTATATTATCATTACACAGAGAACTAGTATTCCAATTAACAGTAGTGTAACGTACTTTAACCGTATCTTCCTCATTATCTGGGTTAGTAGGAATATGGAATCTCATCTCTACGAGACAGACAGGAGCTTCTTCTGATTGATGGAACTCTAAAGTAATTTCATTCTTAGTGTGAGTACTCTTGTTAACTTGACTGAGTGGTATCTCAAATGCAGTTTTATCTTCAACAGAGAAATCAAGAAGTGATCCTAAGAAATATAGTGAAAAAGCTATTTACATGAAGTTGACTATTGTACAGAGGGTTTCCTGATTTGCAACTCGCTTAATTAATAGCAATATTTCTATATTAGCAACTGTTTGAGAACCGAATCCCAAGTTGCAAATAAACAAACTCCACTGGATTTCTATTACCTATATATCGGCGACCATAATTACTAATAATTAACTCGTCTCAATCTTAGAATTACAGTCAAAACTTGTTTGTTCTCTGATCGAAAAATACACAGCAAAATAGGCGAAATATATCGACATTGTATAAATCCAAAGTAAGCATGAAAAAAGGTAAAATCTAGGACTGAAACGAATAATAATAATCGTATGCATAACGAACGAACATTAGAGCATTCGTTCTTAAGTATTAAACCTTCAACAAAACGTATGATAATAATTCAAGATTTTGTGAGATTTTTCGCCCTCAAATTCTAAATGCTGAAATATTTAGATAATTCTGGGACAGGTTAAAAAGTTCAAATAGTTCTTTATACGTATATATATATATATATATATTCGATTATTAGCCTCAGTTATTACAAACCTGTGATATTAACTTTTCCCCAGTTCCATCCTTTCACATTGAGAGGTACTTCTTCCAAATCTAAGTTGTAATTGTGTCTGATAAACTCAGATAAGTTCGGGTAATCCTGGGGAGTGAATTAATAAATCTTAAAAACTCAAACTCGATGTATTTTGTATTTGGCCAAGTTGATTGAGGAACTAAAATATGTCAAGTTTTGAGGAATGTGAAAATCTATAAACCTTTCTAATATTTAAGAGATATTTCTCAAACTCACAGAGATGCAGATAAGTGCAGCAATAAATGTTAGTTAATAATCGAATGTGTGACTCGATTAATACGTACTGCAGTACTTCTTTTAAACCCAAAATTCAGTTCTTAATCAGTTAATACAATCCTTATTCGGATAAAGCACAGTAGAACAACGTTAATACGAAGATGGTTAATACGAATTTCCGGATAAGACGAACACATAATCAGGTCCTTACAATAGTTATTTAATTGGTATTACTCCGGTTAACACGAATTCTGGATAAAGCGAACACCCGTCCGTTGGTATTCGTATTAACGAGGGTTCCATTGTATAAATTTCCGTTTCACGAAGGTGTACGTCTTATCCGAGTTCTACTGTATGTAATAGCTGAAATATTAGACTTTACTGAACTATATGTGCCTGCCAGAGCGCCGTATTTGCCTGAATAACTCTGAGGCACATAAAACACGCATAAATTAGAATACTAACAGACTCGTTAAATCCATCAAACTTGTGTACATCTCCAGACTCCAGCATAAACTTCACTTCATAGCCCTTAGCTACCTTCATCCAGTTAGACTGCTTAATCTCACTAGCAGCTATACTGTCTACCTTACCTGTCCTGCTATATTTGAACAGGACTCTGTCAGGCTCTAGCTTAAGTTTGCCTTTATCCTACAAACAAATTCGTAAATGAATTAAAATAGAATTCGAAATAAAAAACAAATAAGTCATAATTTCGTTACAAGTGTGATTCTCGCACAAACTCGGAGCCCTGGCTAGGCCACAATATCCTTATATGTATTCCAATAATCAGCCCTGGGGCTGCCAGTTTTTCAATCAATTTCGAATATACAAACATACATCGTGCACCATACAGATTTGTAGGTTGTATTAGTTAGATGTGTAATAATATTAAAGTAAGCTATTGGCCATCACTAGCCATTTAATCTGATTGAATGGAAATAAGGTGTTGACCAGAATACTGGAACAAATATGACAATATTTAAATGATTCTGTTTCTGGTCAAGTGACCTCATCAACCTGTGACCCAAAAGTTTAATTATTGCTATCATCAAAAGCTTTAACTGAATTAGGAATTTAGAATATCCAAAAATTGTAAAATGTGTGGGGGAAAACTTGTCGAGATATAAATAGTTTTCCAATTAATCACGGTCGTAGCTCAGATGAGGTAAGAATTCGGATAAAGCAAAATCAGAATATTCATCTATAAATACCAAAGCTAACTGTATGTATAATAAATGCATTACTAACTAGTACACCCTTGAGCAAGGAGAATATATCCGAGTATTCAGCAGACTCCATCTTACAGAGTTCTAGCGTGGAGAAAGACTCTGTCACTATATCTGCAGGAGGATGCATTATTTACAAAATAAGCATTGACAGGTGTCTAATAGGACAGGAGCATGCATTGGGAGTAATACAACAAATATTAAGAGAGTATATGGCTTATCAAATACAGTAGAGTTTGGTTATTAGCAACTCGCATAATACTTATCAATAATATTTGTATAAATATGCAGAAGTTCTCATCCTTGGCCTATTATCACCCATTGGGTCAATTTCTATATATTCTGAATGATGCTAAAACAATTGCCAACTTAAGTGAAAAGAATAGCGAAATGTCGCGGAAAATAGAGATAATTAGCTCAAAGTATTGGTCAATTTCAAAAATCGGTCAAAATTTCGACAGGTAACCAACGAGTTCCATCTCTGCCCAATACCCCAAGAAAAGACACTGGGACGATAATCAGGGCTAGAAGTATAGACAAATCCATAAAATATCTATCCCCAATTCCCATTGACACGCATTACAAATACGTAACGATAAATTCTCGTTACAATCACCCATAATCTCACTCACCATAAATCTAAGCAAAAATGTTTAGAAAATTGGAAACTTGCAAAATAAATTCGAATAAACAACAAATAGGATTTTAATGTAAAAAATAATAGTAATAGAATAAAATATGGTATAACTATAATCTCTCTTCACTGATCTGATATTAACGAATAAACTAAAGATATTCCTATAACGAAAATGTATACAATTAGAAAGTATATGAATAGCACTAAAACGCACTAACAGGCCTATCCTTTAACCATTGAAGAATATTCGGCAATAACCTTACATTCTCGACAATACTTCTCAATTTAGGATATTCTTCTCCAAAATTTGGATCGATGAGCTTCATTTGATCGAAAATCTGAAATATCCAGAATTCAGAATAGTTAACTAATCCATCTCCAACAACTCCCTCGATATGTCCATTAATAACTTTGGCTTCTAAATATGGCAATTTAGCTATACAAATATCGAAAATCGATATTTTGAATTCTTCCTTTTTAACAGGATCATTCTGTAAGAAATAAGGCGGGATTTTAGCCCATATTTCCTTCATACAATCCACTGCAGACATTAATACACAATTTTCTACGTCATTCTTCCCACCCAGACCATATTTGGCTACAAGATAGCTGTAGATTGGGATACTACCTCCTATCTTGATACCAGACTCTAAGGTTAGGTATGGCATGTAACCGTAAGGAGAAAGGTTCTTTGTATCAGACCATTCCTTCTCTGATAATCTCTCATCAATAAACTCAACATCTTTGTGTTTGAGAATCATTCTAGCTACTTCTGCAATACCTCTTACAGGGAAATAAGTTAGAGTTAGCTTAGGAGGAGATTGCTCTACTTTACTGTGTGATTGGTTGGAATTAGATGTAGCCATAGAAAGAGAGCTAGCAATTAGCTTACTGAGGTAATCTGTAAGACATAATTGTGTAATTATTCGTATGTTAAGTTTCGTGGAAAATTTGTCTGGATATATGTCTTTATTAATAAAGTTTACTAGTGGTATTTCAGTAACCCTGTGTTCTCACAATAAGTGATTATAACGCTACAGCATAAGTAAAACCTCGTACATTCACCAAATAGTGTGTCCTTGTTCGGTGTACGTCCACTAACCGGATTTACGGTTTATTATTGTCTGTATTATCGAGTTCTACTATATACACTTATGGTAGTATGATTCGTTTCTAGGTCGCTTCATGACCCGAGGGAAAGTATGTATTACCAGAGAATCATAATTCTACAACTACAGTCAGAGTTGATGTCATGAAGATGAATATTAATCATGTGGGATTCACGATATTAACTGTATTTAAAAGGTGAACTTTTAACACTAATGTTCTTTCTACCGTTCGAATATCCAAGTTGTCCGGAAAATCGAGGGCCTACTGAACAAGCAAACACGTCGTACTTAGGGTTTCCAATCTTGGAATCCCGATACATTTTCTTCAGGGATCGGACGCTAAATATTCCCATAAAATACGAATACAATATTTTGTTTGTGCATGAATTAATGCAACTCAGCAATGCTGAATAATATACTAAATCAAACGCTTCATTTGTAGCGATCAATTTGTAAAATAAAAAGATTTATTGCTCAGTTCATATTTTGAATTGTGTTTGTTTGTAATAGTAACAAACTGTGACAAATATTAAAAACAAGCCAGCGTATATAATATAAGAGACAGTAGATGATGGGACTAGACAGTGATTGCTTCAAGCATTGAACTGTCAATAATAATATTAATAATCTTCCATGTCTTCCATTCAGAATAATGTATCCATCTCTGAGTACAACACTGACATTCCATTTGTCTGGATTAGTTGCTGTGCACTAAACCTATAGGTTAAACAATATTCTATCACTATTACCAGTTAGCAGACCTGTCATGTGAGTTGTGATGTGATTGGTGCCTGGGAGTCGGATAGGGGTGTGGATAAGAGGGAGGAGGAGGAGGAGGAGGGGGGTTAGGCGGGTGTCTTGGGTGAGGCGGGTGATCCAATGGGAACGGTAACGGAGGGTGTATCATAGAGGGAGGAGGTGGGGGTCGTTTGGGGGGTGGGGGGGCTGCAGAGTTGTCTCGATTATGAATTATATGTTTTCTCGAGCTTTTAGGTGGAAGAGAATCATGTGTGGGGAGAGGAGGAGGAGGAGGAGGCTGACTAAGGGTATTGTTACCTATTATGTTGTTGAAAACAGCTGACGAGGGAGTGAGAGATTTCGCTAAAAAATCATTAATTGTTGATTTAGCTTGAGCTACAGCTTGTGGATCTATTGCATTAGAGTATTGGCTATTAGCAGGAGATATTGAATGGGTTAATAGGGAGTTAGCTAACTGTGCGTTAGAGCTGCTGAACAGCTGTTTAAGGAGTTGCTCTTCTGAGAAGAGAGGGGCTCCTGGAGTGAGAGATGGCTGGTGCAGAGAGAGGAGGGAAGGATCTAGACTGTTAGACAGGAGGGTAGCTAGATCAGTCTGCTTCATGTGATTAATACTATCTTTACGTCTGTCTAGAGAGCTGGATGCTACATTAGCTGCTGCTGTAACTATCTGGAGACCTAATGAAATCAGGTGTAAGGATGAGGTAAAGCTGTTGTATTAATAGATACATTTAATAAATGTTATAGATAAAATCTAGTAGAACTCAGATAAGACGTACTTTTCAGTAAACAAAGATTAGTACATATTAACTGAGTGCTGTCTCATCTGAATTTGGATAGTATTAAACTGAATCGGAACTAAAAATATTCAGGTGTATGAAGAAGTTCTCATTAGTTCTATCGTATAGTAGATTAGAAGAATATTCGAATAAAAATTGAGAAATATTCAATTCCATATATGAGGAAAGAAATTTTCAAAAATTAGATACAACAAACTCCTGTTATAATCAAGTCGGTTATAACGAAACTATCGTCGTATATTAAATCAGAGGAAAACTTTCCTAGGAGTGAAGAAGTGAGTAGAATGTTTATAAATAGCATAACATGACGTCATAATAAACTTACTCTCTTTTTCTACTTCATCTTCTTCATATGAATCCAGTACAATCCCACATATATCCTCCAGATCATGTTGATCTACATTATTCACGAACTTAAGCCACCATGATTTCTTAGAGCTGCCCTGTAAGTCGTGTTTGGAAACTTTAGCAGCTAGATAAAGGAAGGCAACAGCTGCTGGTTCAGGCTCCCACTGGAGACACAGAGTTGTTACCAGACTGTCGTTGATAAAGTTCCATGCTACCTACACGAGTATGCTTAATTACGTCACTCAAGTATTCGTAATTATGCGTATAGGTATTGTAGGAGCTAATACATGGATAGCTTATGATGTATGGGCAATATAGCTAGCATATTGTGTGACGTAATACATGGCAGTATACGATCTAATTGATATAAAAAGGGAGTAAGTATATAATAAATATCATTACATTCAGAACCAAAGTGGATCATGAAGTTAATGTAAATTCTAATGTCGATATTTTCGGGTACATTTCATTCCATTTTGGTTAAACAGAAATTTCCTGTATGGAATAAATGCCATTAATCATTGAGTAATTCAGAATTATTTGCGATATTCAATGAATTAGTCAACTAAGATGACTGGTAGGCGAAGTACAGTATAGATGAAACCCAAATTCCAAAGGATAACGAGATAAGAATAATATAATTATTGTGCTAGCTCAGTTTGCATTGATTACGAAGTGAAATAAATTTCAAATAAAGAATGACGTAATAATGTATTCGTAACTTTCCAATAAAAATTTCAAGAGTTTTAGAAAATTTGCTTGGAAATAATTGTATGATTTTACGTAAGTAAGAAATTCCTGTAACAAAGAACTGTCGTTTATAAGTCTAAAGTAAGTCTAATATCAACATACTTGAACGAGTTTCTGTAGTTTTGCCTTGTCTCCTTTTAGTCCCTTAGCGAACTTCAGTAGATGCGCGTAGGGATGAGATACGTTGAGGTCAAAGTTTATCCTCTGAAGCAGAATTTTCTCGTGAAGAAAGAGTGCCTCTTTTGGATTTTCTCCGAAATCTAACCATTCTTTTGGTTTCACCAGTTCCCGCGTGGTTTTGAGGATATCCCGCGCTTTTTTCGGTGTTTCCTCGACTTTCCCCGCTAAAAACACACAAGCACATGCTAACACAGTCTTCTTGTATTCTACGATCGATTCTTTCATGTAGAAACGATGGAAGAAAACTACTGCTGTCGCTATGGTATCGTAGCGTAAACATAACGTGTTAGAGCAGCTCTTTATGAATTTAGCTCCCTCCTTACGGAGCTTGCTTTCTTCAGCCTCACTTATACCGGCTCGACGAGACGGACTACTGGTGATCTGTTGTTTGGTGAAATACCAAGACATTATGACATGTGAATTCAATTCCTATAAGTGATTGACTAAAGCAAAAGAACAAATAAATAAGTAAATATCACAGTTTATAATACAATCATGAATTTTCACCACATTACACTATGATAGACACTAAGAGAATAAGTAATACAATTCAACCATGAATTTTACTAAAATGAAACTTATCCAATTCATAGTCTCCATTATTATGAAAGTATTTTAGGTAGAAAGAGCAAAAATAAACACAAAAGTAAGCAACATATTATTGTTGGGAATATCACTACACGGACACTTCGTTGCATGGACATTTCCATATATGGACATTCCATACATGGACACTTCGCTACATGGACAGTTCGCTACATGGACAGTTCGACCTCCAAAAATCGATATTTCATAGTATAATAATCACAATACTTGGGTCATATGCACTCTTTTCGGGGAGATAGCAAAATGGTCTGCCCACTCCAATCCAGTCATATTTCTACCCAATACAAATGATTTGTGGTAAATGGTAAAAATAAGATCAATTATACCCATATGATAAATCTGTTACTTAAGTCCGAAAATCACAAAATTGTACTTAGGCACCCAATTACCCCTTAACATGTTGAAACTAAAACTCTAGATGCTTTTGAATTTGCATAGAAAGGTGGGGAAATATGATTAATCACTTTAGAAATTTCATACCCGAGGTGCAACTACCTATTCTACTTGCTGAGTATTTATTAATATATGGGAAAATCCCATCTGGTCACCTGATCCAGATCAATCCGAACATCCGCCTCATCATCATTTTCGCATTTTGTGATTCCTCCAAAAATGGAATTTCTGGGCCGGAACTTTTTTAGAGAGTACTATATTGATCCTGTACTTATTTGAGTCACACGGTCGGAACTTTGTGTCTTCCATGTGCTGAATTTGCACTTTTAGGTGCCTGCCAAGCATTTAGATAAACCCTTGCTCCTACTTGGTAGATACTACTACTAGCTAGTATTACCACTGTTAGTTGTCAAGTCTCACGGATCTAATGTGAGGCTCATGTTGAACACAATCTCACTTTCATTCTTACATTCTTACTTTTAAATGTTTAGGGGAAATTGAATTGTACCAGTAATTATATCGAACTGAACTCTATTGAACAATTTTGTGGAGAGTATTGCGCAGGCGTGCAGCCCTATTGAACAAATTAAATATGCAATTTCGTCAACAGGGCTTGTGCATTGTTCAAGCAGACAAGAGTAGCGGGACCTACTCTTATGTTTAAACGACAGACGCTAGAAACCATGGCACGAATTTATCTAGCACATGTCAAGGCATTAGGCTATTCTGCAGTAATGGACAGTACTACTGACTATTATGACGCTGATACTAACTTCAAGCTCCACAACGTTGGCATTTGGTAAATCACCAGGTATCGATAAGCACACTCTGTTGGGTCACTCTCAAACTTATTCTTGAGGCAGCACTAACAGAGTGTGCTTATCTCACCAAGTACATTTAAAACCTGAAACCAATTGTATCAATGAAGTACCCATGCGATAAATGTATCGCAACAACAACTATCCTGACAACGACCGACATTAGTACACTGACAAACTTAACTCTTCATATGTGCCAACTGCTAAATGTGGACGAGACCATACCAGCCAAGAACGAACGAAAACACTGTTTGTTCTACGTCCAAAATAAATCCTGCCCACTCGAACGTACAACACATGCACAGCAGCCACATGCAATCATGAAACTATACGCGAATTCAATCTGGAGGAGTGATGACTTCACCACAGATAAATCAGGCCTTCCTAACCACCTCGTAATATACTCATTTATTCAGGGAAGGCTAACTAAGCGCCATTCCACCTTCCCTCCTACACAACACATTCACAAACCATAATTGACGAATCTCAGAGGTGACCTGAACAAAGATCCCGGGATGAAAACCTTACTTCTGTCACACAATTTGCTAATACAAAGTTGAGGGTCTTGAAAGTGAATTATTCGTATTATATTATGCGGAAAACAATCATTTCCATTGATACTTAGGGCGTAACTAGAGATCCCAGAGCGAGGATGGATTTCTGCTTCAATATAATGGCGATTGCAATAGCGAGATGAGGCAACTTCCTCTTCTGCCTCAATGCTAGTTACGCCCTAGGATACCTATTTTCCTCTATTTCGGTCTATTTAACCAAATATACAAACGCGATTATTAAATCTGTGTAGATATTCATACATATGTTTGTATGTTTGGAATTGATTGAAGAAACTGAAATACTCCATGGCTGGTTTTTGGACCTGGCTCGAATATCTACGAGTCTTAGACCAAAATTAACACATGTGACGAATTGTAACCCCTTTTTTGGTTTTCCAAAATTCACATTATTGGACATTGCTCACCCATGCGCCAATATACCGAATGTACCGATGTTAGGATTTTTACCAAATCCAATCTCATCATGGAATTATTACGTCATCACAACGGTACAAAATTTTTCCAAATTTCTTAAAAATAGAGAATTTCTTAATACTCGAAGGCATAAAGTCCGAGATCAATGACCCAAAGCTACGTAGCAGCTGTAATTACTACAGAAAGCCATTATAAGTAATTTGTATGGACCATAAATAATAAATCTTCTATTTTATGAATTGGAGTCACGCTGTGGACTTGTGGCCAGTATATCTGGTCGCGTATCTAGCAAGTTAAGCCCGCTAGTTAATATTAAAAGCATGCTAAATAGACAAGATTAATATATCAGCATCATTACAATGAATAAGTACATGAGAGATTAGCAGCAATAATTATACTTTCGCGAAAATCATAGCAGCACACAACCAGTTCATATTTCCCTGATAATATGAATAAATTTGATAATATTCGAGTATTAAATCAGCTTCATGGATCATATTTTTATAATGAATGACTTAATCCGTTTCTTCATAACAGAAACCTCTTGTTTCTGGATAGTTTTGTATATTTCATTTATAGCATTTTTACATTCATTTTGTAACTCTAATTTCAGTTCATTCTCTGATTGTTGTGCCTCTGAGATTGTAGTGATAAGTTTTCGTGTTTCAAGATACCAATCTTTGTATAGAGAATACATACGTTCATGCTCAGTAGCCATTAACTCCTTCATTTGAATGAATAACTGCTTAACAGTATCATTTTTCGAATCAGGTTTTGGTGTGTAAACCGTTTTGAGATTACGTTCATAGTTATGGAGGTTTTTGTCTAATGGCTTTAGTGCTGATGGTACATAAATTTTGAAAGATTGGATTTGGTTTGATGAATGTTTTGTAGAAATCGAATTATTTGGATTTATACCGGAAGTAAAAGGTAGTATGTTCTTCAAGGAATTTGATTTTAGAGTTACGGATTTTCTGGTCTTTTGTTGAATCGATTTTTTCGATTTGGAACTCGTGATATTCTTTTCATCAAATGTATCCACAAGCATTGATTCATCCTGAATTTCTGAATCATCATTTCTTGCTCTCTTTCCTGTTGAGTTCTTTTTATCATTCCTAGACCGCGTTCTGTTGCTAGGCAACTTAAAAGAACGGTCTAAGACAGGAGAGAACACAGATTGGTCTGAGCTATCTGGAGAAGAATATTTAGCTGCACGTTTACGTACACGTGTCTTTTGGGGAGTCGTTGTATTAGTGTTACGCTTCTGTTGAGTGATACGGGTTGCTTGTTTGGTGTATTTTAATGGATTTCGAGTTTCTACGGGAGAGTTGTCTGATTTCGGAGCGATTCGTTTATATCTTGAAATATTATGTAATAATAGTGGAGAAAATGAATCATTCAGTGAGCTAAATGAGTGAGACAGAGCTATTTTCTTTTTTCCTTTGTGTACAGGGAAAGGCGAGGGTGTGGTGTTAGTTGATGTCAGCTTAAATGGCGAAGTGTCATCTCGGATTGAGATTGGCGAATCATCTACTATTTCTACATTTTCCTTTCCCTTTACATTTTCATTCTCTTTAACCTTCTCTCGTAATACCTCCAATACATTTAATCTAGAGCAGATCGATTCTTGTAGTCTATCTTTAGATGTTTTACGTAGTTTTGTGGGTGGGGAGTGTCCACATATACGTCTACTCTTTGCTCTGCGTTTGAGGAGATGTGATTCCTCGTGAAAAGTTTTCTTAAGATTGCTAACTCGTACAGATTGTGGAGTATCTATACATATCTCTTCTATATGATCCACATTATCTGTATTTTCACTGATCTTATGAACTGATGTATCCATGGTTTGTTTAGTGATAGAACTGGTTATTTCCTCAGAACGTTGTAATTCCTGAGTTATTATTTCTAAGCGAGACGCCTTCTCTCTATTGTTACCAGTGGTTTGATCTACAGGTATAGTCACGTGTGTAGTAAGACTGGAAGGACGAATTTGCGGTTTTTCACACTTATTCTGCACTCTCTGTGATTGATATATCTTATCAGAAAGCGCAAGTACACTTTCTGACTGATCTTTGATTAGATGAATATTATTAGGCGTGAAATTAGGCGTTAAGCTAGCCCGTCGGATAGGTGTCGAAGTTTTTGGGTCTACTGAGGGAATGGGAGTAACAGGAGTTGTAGGGTGAGTGAGGGGGACATGACACTTGTGAGGATCTTGAGAGGACGGTTTAATAGGGCTGACAACATCATGTTGCTGTCTTCCAGGCAGCTGCATAGTATTAGTTACTTGTGAGTTTATAAGTCCAGATTCATTTGTTATCAAGTGTATAGCCTGTATTGACATAGAAGCTCTGATTAGAGTCTGTCTGTCACACCTGTCACTACTGACGGATATATTCACTATAGTACCTGTGTAACCGAGTGCAGCTGTTAATCCGAGTGTAGGATTATATTCATGACTGAAAGACAGCTGTAATAGCAATGGTGTTGTAGTTATAGGAAATACATCACAAATCTCTTGCTTACTGACAGATAGTTTAGCATTCAGGTGGTAGCCCTGTTTGGAAGAAGATAGAGTGAGTTGTGTGAAATTCTCTTTTCTAAAATATGCTGTCACCCATTCAGGTGTTGAGGCATTACAAGGGTTTGAAATGAACATTGTTAATGTCTGTGAAGCTGAATTAAAATCAGCCCATAGGAATTCTAGCTCAGTCGGCCGGGTTATACTAGTGCCGTCCAACTCTGCTTTTGTACAAGGATAAGAAAATACTTTTCGTTGAGAGGATAAACTTGTATTGAGCGTGTTCAAGAAATTTCTTGATTCTTTCTCAAAATATTCTTCTGAAATTTCCTTAAATGCGCTGGCAATCTGTGGAGAAGTGAATAGAATACCAGCCAGACGTACACGTTCTGTTCTACTAGTCAATCTAAATATACTCTCTATGACGTCACTCTGTAAGAATATATCTCCCATATCACCTATGTTCTTGCCAATACTTACTATTACTGAGCTGAAAGCTTTGCTGCTTTTCAATTGGAATACTGTAGAGGGAGAAATATTATCCGTGAGTTTGTTGACCAGACTAGAAGAAAGAATTCTAGTTTGTATTTTGATGTGATCGCGTAGAAGTGTGTCTAAAAGTGGCACAATAAAGTGGCAGAGTGGTTCTAGTTCAGTTTTCTTATGAGTGTCGCATAATAAATGAATCATAGAAAGAAATTTTGTGAAACTATTCTCGTTTTCAGTTAGTTGTTTCACTGGAATTTGTTCGGTTAGAAATGTAGATAAACCGAATTGGAAGAAATTCGAAAAACTACCGTGTGAGTTTTCGCAGAGATATGTAAGTATAGAAAAGCTGATACTCAGGATTAGATGTGATAAACTAGAATCTTGGAAAGTTGAGAATTTATTGAAAAATCTAATAAACAGCTGATACAATCTTTTAGTACATTCTTCTTGTTTGATAGAACTCTTAGCTTCTCCTATGTAATCTGATAGATAAGTGGATAACTCTAATGGTTGGTATTGATGTTGATAGAAGAGTTTTTCAAGGGAGAGCATGCTAAGTTTGCTAAGTAGAATATAATAAATACATACCTGTAGGTGTAATGAGTTATGGCGCAATCTAGTAGGACACGCGGTCGCAGAATCAAGAGCGTCGACAATTGTTAAAAAGTGGTTGATCAATTGATTAATCTATTGCATAGTCAGTGTTCACAGACTTATTACGATGTCCCTAAGAATATCTCTGGGCACCTGTAAACGTTCACAATCACCAAATTCTAGGCAAAGGATAACCAGGAGCTCAAGGCATAATTCATTGTGTATTGATCATAATACAAATGGTCTAAAAAGTGAGTAAAAAGGCCGTAGCTCGCTATAGACCAGTGGTTCTCAACATGGGGGCCGCAGCCCTAAAATGTTTTCGTTATGTTTATTGGCAGGGGTCCGCGGAAGAAAAAAGGTTGAGAACCAATGCTATAGACTACTGATCAAAAAATTTTAAAGTAGAAATGAATAGAATAATTAATGGGTATTACCTTCTTTATATTAGTTCTTACTAGTATTCGAAACCGGGATTACTTGTCCATAAAATTGGATAGGCAATAATACAACGGCGTCCAAAAAGTTCCCGACCTTGGTCATAGAATTTGAAGATATAGGATATTATATTATGTATCTGTATTCATAACGAACTTTATTCAATTATCTATTCAGAACTACTTTAACTTTCACATTTCGCCTCGAGGAATTCAACAGACAAACAACAATTGAGATTTAGTGATGTTGTTTACAATATTCAGACTCAGCATACCCGATTAACACAGGATAATCGTTTGAAAGTATGATTCTACCTCAATTTTGAAATTTGTTTACTTTATATTCATAAAAACAACAATAAATTTACATATGATTAATCCAAAAGTGTGAAAAATCGGATTCAGCATGTTCGATATATTTGGTGAAGTTTCATTTAATTCTATTTCATTCCTTGATAAACACGATAAATACATAGCTACAAAATTGTATACCGTAAATCCTTTCCTTAACAACAAACAAACAAACAGATTTGTATATATTTTCCAATATTCTTGTATTAGCTATAACTCTTCTATAAATGGTTTAATATTAATTCTATTGAAACTTGATAGAAATCTAAAAGTTAATATGAACTCAGTTCTTATATAAATTTACTGAATAGATTGTTATGTATCAATTAGAACTGAACCAAAATATTATGGCAACACGAGTACCAGCAGAAGTTGAACTAATTGAGGGAAATGAGTGGGAAAGAGAACTAGAAATCCTTGTGGAACAGGTCCAACATGAGAAAGATAAAGTACGTGACATCTTCCAACAGCTACACAGTCTGTTAGCTGTCAGAGAGCAGAGTTTGTTAGTAGAATTAGATGATGTTGTTGTACGAGCTAGGTTAGAGGTTAAGGAAAAGATAGATGTCATACAGGAGTTACAAAAAGCCAAAGAAGCGTTAGATAAAGAGTTAACTAAGAATAAACTCAGAGAAGTACTACAGAAGAACTTGAGTACACTAGATGAGAAAATCAGGGAAGAGAAAGGAAGAGGTGTTAATGTGAGGTGGGTAGATTTGGAATGGAAGAGGGAACAGCTGGAACAATCGATCATTGAGGTGTGTAAGGTTGTTACATTCAAGGAGAAACCATTCAGAACTGAGGACTATTCCAGAAAGCTACGTCCCGTATGGTCCCGTGAAGGGACAGGTCCTAGTCGGATCGAGTGGCCAGATCAAATAGCAATCGATCCAATCTCTGAGAATATATACATTGTTGATAATAAGGCTCACAACATTAAGATATTCAACAAAGAAGGAAAATATCTCTACAACATATCAACACCTAAAAATCCTAGCGGCATTGCTCTAACTAATGAATTTATTTATGTATCAGCTGATAATACAATAGTTAAGATAGGAAGATCTAACCACAAAACAACCAAATCAGTGAAGCTAGAGAATTATGTCTTTGGAATGGATATATACACAAACAATACGCTATATGTATGTGAACAATACAACCTATCAATACTCTTGCTTGATATGGAACTAAAAGTACAAAATCGAATAATTCTCAATACTCCTCACGTTACTGATCGTAAAAGCATTACTTCTATAAAACTATACCAAGATAACATGTATGTAAAGTTCAATAACTCTCTCTTCCATCTACAAATATTCCGTCTAGACGGAGAGCTAGTCAGGTGTATTATTGAGGAAACATGGATTAAGCTTTGCGATTTCTTCACGATAGATCAATTCGGGAATATTATCACTCCTAATTACTTTAGAAATGAAATAAAAATATTCTCTAATTCAGGAAAGCTAATCCATACAATCTCTAACAGTAACCTAGCAGAAGATGAAATGCTTCGTTGTCCTCTAGGAGTGGCTATTGACAAGAATAACAGAATTATTATTGCTCAGCATAGCGAGAAATATAACCTCATAGCATTCTAAATTCTTGTATTTCATTTTCCTTGTTAGTTATTAGTCACACAATTTGGTTCCATGAGACGGATGTGAAATCTATAATTTACGATATACACACATAATATACCCAAAAAATACAAATATTCGTAAACAATATGAATAATCGTTGTTGTTGTTGTTGTTGTTGTTGTTGTTGTTGTTGTTGTTTGCCTTTAAATTCAAATATAACAGATAATTCAATGTGTGAATAATGTAGGAATTTAGGCGCGTAAAAGTACAACAATTAACACCAAATTAATAAATGCTAAGCCAATGACAAGAGTATATATTTTCTTTAATATTCCATCCATATGTTCTACCTCAATCAAGAGATTGACAACTGAATGAACAATGCCTAGAATATCTTGATTTTGTCTGTGGCTATCAATCTGTTGTGTGTTTGTTTATTTGTTTACTCTCTTCCTGTGTAAACAAATTGTTTACAGAATCAGAAATTCTACATTTTAGCCTGTTTTTCAAAATAAGTTCAGTTGCAACTGTCCTCCAATGATAGTTAAGTTCAGTCTGCCCTGTTTTACTGTCAGGATTCAAACTTGTGGGTTGTATCAAGAATTTATCATCTTTTATCTACAAAAAGTTGGTAAATTGAATACATGCGAGAGAGCTATATGTATATGTGTGAAAATCGGCATTATTGTATAACTCAAAATAGAAAATATCTAAGAAAACGTGAATAATGTTTGACACACCAGATTGATGGTTCAGTAAGGTAACAATATGGACAACTACCACACATTTTTGACACTTTCACGTTATAATTGATAATAATATAAATTTTAGAACAAAACTACCTAAACACATAGTTAGAACTGTTGATGAATTCATTGAGTCAATGCAACAGGAAAGTCAGTTCGTATACGGTCTAGAAAATCGTAATTAAGATTTGTGTATTATTTGCTTTGTGTGTGTATTTTATATATTTTCACATCATTATCTGGTTAAAATGCCCAATCAGAATATGACTTTATGTTATTGATAGCTGTTTGTTTGTTTATGATTTATTATTGTGAGAATATTCTCCATAGCAACTAAGTATTGCGTAAGGAATGCCCTTAATTACACGTATCACAAATCTCACTCAATTAAACTTGGCTAGATTATCCTTGATAGAATCCCAGCTGGCGAATATCCAATCAGAACTCGAGATTGCTAGACGTACAAGAAATTTCACAATGAAAACCAGTTGATAGAAGCGATTTTTCAATTGGCCAATCAGCTGATTGAGTGACAATTATAGCACGGAGAATTATGTGTGCCACTTCCAGATGATTCCCCGACCAAACTGATTGCATTCACATGTGAAGCTACTCAATCAGAATCAGAGTATCTTCCAGAGAAATCCATACAATTGTCTCAGAAGATTATTGAAAAAATGGCTCTCAAAGAACCAAGGGAGGGGACAAGAAAGGCCAAAGGAACAGGTAAGGTGAAGGGGCATCCAAACTTCCAGATGATGACATACCTGATCTCTGTAAATATGCTATCGGGTAGAGGATTTGTAGAGCTAAAACTCTAAGCAATACTATCATCAAATGATTCTATTTTTAGGTTTAATTCTTGTAGATCAATTCTAGTTCCATATTATACTAAGATTAAAAGGCTAGGCTCCTTGCCCTATGAACCGATGCTGCCCCCTATGAGTACAGTATAGATATACAGGTACTCTGTTATGTATTGATAATAGTCTACATTATGTTTAATAACTAAGAAAGAATAATGAAAACGAAAGTTGAATGAAATACAAGAATTCAGAATGCTATGAGGTTATATTTCTCGCTATGTTGAGCAATAATAATTCTGTTATTCTTGCCAATAGCCACTTCTATAGGACAATCAAACATTTCATCTTCTGCTAGGTTACTGTTAGAGATTGTATGGATTAGCTTTCCTGAATTAGAGAATATTTTTATTTCATTTCTAAAGTAATTAGGAGTGATAATATTCCCGAATTGATCTATCGTGAAGAAATTGCAAAACAAAATCTCTGTTTCCTCAATAATACACCTGACTAGCTCTCCGTCTAGACGGAATATTTGTAGATGGAAGAGAGAGTTATTGAACTTTACATACATGTTATCTTGGTATAGTTTTATAGAAGTAATGCTTTTACGATCAGTAACGTGAGGAGTATTGAGAATTATTCGATTTTGTACTTTTAGTTCCATATCAAGCAAGAGTATTGATAGGTTGTATTGTTCACATACATATAGCGTATTGTTTGTGTATATATCCATTCCAAAGACAGAATTCTCTAGCTTCACTGATTTGGTTGTTTTGTTGTTAGATCTTCCTATCTTAACTATTGTTTTACCGGCTGATACATAAATAAATTCATTAGTTAGAGCAATGCCGCTAGGATTTTTAGGTGTTGATATGTTGTAGAGATATTTTCCTTCTTTGTTGAATATCTTAATGTTGTGAGCCTTACTATCAACAATGTATATATTCTCAGAGATTGGATCGATTGCTATTTGATCTGGCCACTCGATCCGACTAGGACCTGTCCCTTCACGGGACCATACGGGACGTAGCTTTCTGGAATAGTCCTCAGTTCTGAATGGTTTCTCCTTGAATGTAACAACCTTACACACCTCAATGATCGATTGTTCCAGCTGTTCCCTCTTCCATTCCAAATCTACCCACCTCACATTAACACCTCTTCCTTTCTCTTCCCTGATTTTCTCATCTAGTGTACTCAAGTTCTTCTGTAATACTTCTCTGAGTTTATTCTTAGTTAACTCTTTATCTAACGCTTCTTTGGCTTTTTGTAACTCCTGTATGACATCTATCTTTTCCTTAACCTCTAACCTAGCTCGTACAACAACATCATCTAATTCTACTAACAAACTCTGCTCTCTGACAGCTAACAGACTGTGTAGCTGTTGGAAGATGTCACGTACTTTATCTTTCTCATGTTGGACCTGTTCCACAAGGATTTCTAGTTCTCTTTCCCACTCATTTCCCTCAATTAGTTCAACTTCTGCTGGTACTCGTGTTGCCATAATATTTTGGTTCAGTTCTAATTGATACATAACAATCTATTCAGTAAATTTATATAAGAACTGAGTTCATATTAACTTTTAGATTTCTATCAAGTTTCAATAGAATTAGTATTAAATCATTTATAGAAGAGTTATAGCTAATACAAGAATATATTGGGAAAGATATACAAATTCTGTTTGTTTGTTTGTTGTTAAGTGTGTATTAGTGACATATAGGAATATGGTGTCAAAGTATGCAATTCAATCGCCTAAATCATGCGGTTTCGCAAAGGCTATTTTTAGAGAGAGAAAATGCTACTTTTCAAGCTGTGTTTAAACCATGTTTTCAGTGTTTATAATGCTTGACAGTTGTATATAATGACAAAGACGAAAAGTGGTTGGTATTGATGGAATGTGACCACATTCCTTGTTGCTAAGGAAATGTGTTTCTGTTTGTTGAGGCTATAACTCAAAAGCTATGAGTAGATATTTTGAAATTTCTCGTATTTGCACATGATTGCCATATGTAGAGTATATGTCAAAATATCTCAAAAAGTATTAAAGAATAATACAGGAATAAAGAATTTGGAAACAACGAGAAGAAATAAGAAGGACGAGATTCTGACAAAGTGGAATGAGATATCCTCAAAATATCTGAAGCCAATTCCAGTCAGTACAAGACACTATTACAATAATTCTTCCTTCATCATCTGCTGTAATTCCAAATGGATTCTTATTCACAGAAATCTTATGAATCAATTCATAGAGAGGATTGAATATAAGAATAGCATTAGATTCCTGATCAGGAATAAGAATATTTCTAGAATTATCAATAAAGAAAGAATACGAATACGATTCGGTAACTTGCATTCCAGGTCCTTTAGAAATAATACTCTTCTGTAGAATAAGATTGTAGTCAAAGAGATGGAGACAAGGATTTGAGTCATCCATAACAAATATGAAATATTCTGTCAGTTTTACGTCAAGAGGGCTAGAGAGCAAATCTTTTCCAAACTGAGATTTAAATGTTAAAGCATTTGTAAGTATTTGAACCCGCTCATTGCCAGTATCACAAATATAAATATCCCCGTTAGATTTATCAACTGTCAAACCATAAGGGATAGTAAATTCCATTTCATCTTCTCCATCTGTCCCTATTCTACAAATATATCTACCATCAAGTTGATATTTGATAATACAAAAAGAACTAACGTAAGGTCCCTGAGAAATATATAATATATCTCTATAAATAACTAAACAACGAGGATAGCATATCTTTCCTTCACCTACTTTGCCTCCAAATTGAAAAATGTATTTACAATTACTATCAAACACTTTGATACAATCATTATTAAATTCTGCAACATAAATATCTCCTGTACTATTATCAACTGTAACACCATGTGGATCGAAAACTCGGTCCATTCCCCTTCCTCCCACACAAACACTCAGTGGAGGTTGTATCTTACTTTTGTAGTCAACTCTACTTTTAACATTCTCTCTGTCTCTTTTCAAATCTAACTCGGAAATTATCTCAGTTGAGAAGCTAGGATTAGCTGTAGCCATCAGTTAACATTAACTATCAAAATTAGTATAATATAAGGTAAGAAACTTGTTACTTGGAAATTATCTATTTTCCTGCACTATTATATCGTCGGGATTAGAAAATAGGTCTGTGATTGAAACCCTAACCTGTGGGCATGTGACCAACTTGGTTTTTCATCATATTTTGATCAGTGAATTTGTGTCCAATTCCCAAACTTAGCCAACATGTCCAAATATGACCAGACATGGACAATCGACTTGGGTGTGGTCATTATACAGAACTAAGTATGGCTATATGGACATATCCCAGGAGGGTTAAGAAACGCTGAATTAGAGGGACACAGTAGGAATCACAATGGTCGAGGGTCACGAGACAAATTATCGGTTGATTAGGAGTAACCTAGGGGCCGAAGGGCGCCTATTGCGGACACAAAGCGACCGCAACCGAGTAGCACAAGGAAGCGTAACTTAATTGTAAATATTAAAATCTTTGCTCAGCACGAACGTGAGTCTATCTTCCCAAAACAAAGCCTCCTTTGAACAATTTGCAGTAAATTTACCTATAGACGGGCCCCCTAGGTCATGGCCTATTTGGCCTATGCCATAATCCATCCGTTACTATAGTATAGTCGGAACAACCTATACGTAGAGGAGATGGTGAAGGTGGTGGAGGTGATTGTGATCTAATTTAAGTTATATAATTATTAATATTGGCTACCTACAACTATCAAAATAAGTCTCCTGTGTTGTATTATTTACGTTTTATACAAGCCGCTTCGGTTGCTTGTGCTGCGCGGCTTGGGCAAACACTTCGTGTCCGTGAAGGCGCCACGACATCTACATAAGATAATGTATACTGCTACTTACTACATAATTTCAGAACATATTGCATGTGTATTCAATTGGCATTTGAGGATTTTCCGAAATTGGAACTATAGAGTAATATTTTGTATTCTAGTAACCTGTGTTTGAACCTAACATCTGACAGGGCAGGACGCTTAATTTCGAATATTTGCTACTACGTATCTAGATTGAAATATTGATTAATTCATGAATGAAAATGTATAAAAATTTGTGAACTAAGAAACAATAATTTCTCCACAGATTTACAGTACATACAATATACAGTGAAGATACGAGTACATTAATCCAGGGATGAGTAGAATATAACCTCGGCTCATACTTCTATAAAGTCTGTTCATAGAAGTAATCATAGAGGTATATATTAAATACACCCAATTCTATAATATGTATATAATAATACACGTAATATGATATTTTACAATTACTAGACAAGTTCCCCAGGGATTATTATTTAGTGGACATTTTTTCGTCAAAATTTTTGGCGTAAAATTTCAACAAAAGATTCTTCTAGAGGGTGGCGATCAATTTATATTGACAAGTCTTGGAATGGTATTCTAGTCACCGGCACTTATTCAGGCAAATACAATGTACATGTAAACAGCTGTTCAAAAATTGTTGTGATTAGAAAAAAACATATACCAGTAATTAAGAAATTGTATAAAGTGTACACATTATCACAGGTGATACAATAAGAGTAAATTCTCATTCGTGTGTAGAGAGTGTCATGAAACAGTCATTTTCATAAAAGTTAAAGCGAATGCAAATTGTCGTTGTACTCAAAGCGGGGTACGAAGTGATTATTTCTGTTTAATATAATATAAATTTAAGTTGAGCACAAGATAAATAAATACAGTACGACTAACGAGATATTTCAACAACAAATAAATCTGATATATATATGAATTACTCCTCTCTGTAAGAGTTCGATCAAATGGTTATTTGTAAGAGTACATGTAAAGAGATGAACCACTACCTACACAGAAATTCTTGAGTTTACTCGAGGAGCCCAAACAGTAAATACCTTCTGCGAAATTTAAAGCCTCACCCTCCACATATTCATCTGGATAACGTACGAGATAAACCGCGGATTTATTCGTGCCTCCACAAGCGATCAGGTTGCTGTCTAGCCATGTAGCTGCATACAGTTGTGAGTTTATAGCGCATGAGTTAAAATTAGAAGAATTGCTACCGTCTCTAACTGACCATACTTGTAAGGGATTTTCTTTACGGAAAGATCCGGTAACAATGCTGTCGCCTGTAGGATTGAATGCTATAGAGTCTGCACAAACTAACGGTCCTGCTAGATGCATTACAGACTGCTGGGAAACTCTCATATCCCAGAAATGTATTGAACCATCCCATCCACTTGTAGCTAACAGATTAGACATGTCAGGATAATATTTAACTGAAAACACACGGAAAATGTGACCAGACATTTCTGTTGATTTTCCAAAATGATCAAGTGTACTTATTGGACAAAGTTTCTCTTCGTCATACACGATAATCTTAGAATCACTCCCGCAAGTAGCGAAGGATAGACCATCTGATGAGTATGCACAGCTCAACACCTGCCTTTCTTCCCTTATACAACTCAACACTGATTTGCTAGGTACGTGCCAATGTATGACGTCACCATTTGAAGATGTGCTCAGTAGAATATTACTGATATCTTCCAGAGAGCCAGGTCGGAATTTGATAGCAGTTATAGGCTGGTAAGTATTGTTAGAAAGCGAGTACAGCTTTAATGTATTACCACAATTATTAAACTGGAATAGATCTATGAACCCTTTAGCATCACCTGCAGCTACTGTATCAGGAGAACAGAAGTCTGTTGAGTATATTAAATTGTTGCTATGCATTGTGGTTACAGGTTTAATACTACCTCGTGTGTGAGGTTCTTTTGGCATAATAGCATCTGTAAAATCCTGAGATGATGATACGAGGGAGTGTGTTTCTTCTGCTCGCTTCATTTGTATTTGATCATATACCCTTTAATATAATAGCTGCTAATATGAGATTAGAATAGGAAATTAATAGATATGCAAATTTAGACAATCACTATTTAGTAGTTTTGATTGTTTGTTGCAAAACCAACAATTCTTTGATCGTTCAAGGGCATTCCGTTAATCCATGGTGAATCCTCACCTCAAGAACTAAAGGAGGGTCTTAACCGAATACTGCCGGGAAAATGTGTGATTTTATGACGTCAAAAAGGTGCTACAATCTAGTTTTTGGTGAGGAAATTGGTTAAAACGAATTGTAAAATTTATGTTCCTTTTCACTATGAACGTAACACTTCAGCCGTAATCGGTTAAATGACCTGATTCAAACATACAATGTCTGGAAAACTGGAACGAAATGTCGGTATCTGATCGATTATACCTGACGTATATCCTCCAAAGTAACCTAGATTAATAAATTGAAATTCTGATATTACCATCTTCATTTTAATATAGGCAATGCATTTGTATTAAGGATGTTAATAGGAATGACACATAAAACGGGCAAATATGGGCAAATTCCAAAAACTAGACAATTGAAAAATATTGTACATATAAGAAAAACGAATAATTCGTAACTCAAAATGCAATAAAAATCAAATTTAGGATCGGAAAATAATCGAAACTAACATCAGACATCAAACATATAATACAAATAGAATGAAAGAATTAATAATCTTTTCTCCAAATAATAATTCCAAATTGTACAGTTTTCATGCATTGTTCTATTAAAAATATTGAAATACACAATTCTTTACACATAAAATATGTATAATACCTGTTTATGAGAATAAAACATAGAAAATTAGACCTCATTTTTGTTGTCGTTTCATTAATAAAGGTTGTTTTAGTAAAATATCTTCTTTGCCTATTGTAACCTCTAATGCATTGAGTTTATAGTGACTGACAACAGATGAGAAATCTGTGAAGCTGAGAGGAGGTTCTCCTGTTACGAATTTACCGTCTTTGAATTGTATAAGATACCGATGGACACTACAAAACGTTATATTTTAGGATTAAGCAACTTTATTGCAGAATCACAATACAGTAAACTCCAGTTATAACGAAGTTATTCTTTACCCACTACAGCTTGAAAGTAATTGATTTTACTTAGAACACAACGAAATACCGCTTATAATGGAATGAAACTGCTGTCCTGAGCGCTTAGTTATAACGAGAGCTACTGAATTAACCGAATACTTACAGAATAACTTGAATGTGTAATTATCTCAAAGAGATTAAAAAATAAGTTTTCGCGGAAACTAGGTAAACCAAGTGCTAAACGCATAATGAATTAATGGAATAAACACACTTAGCATATTCACCCACAACAACCTCAAGGCACATTATAATAATCAAATATCTTTGAAAAACAGTCGTTAGAGGAAGTGGCTATGCATTTTGACTCAAAAAGCTCAAGACTTTACATTAGAAAGTATAAATGGGGAATGGGAGGTTATCAGGAGATTCGCTGTCCCGACCTCCCTCACTTATAGAGGTTCTACTGTTTTCTCTAACTGCATACCCAGATTTAAGGCGGCAAAGATGAAAATGCAAATACACTCTGAATAGATAATAGAATAGAATAACATACTTTGTCCCATGATAAACACATAATACAAATGAATCTTCTTTTGTTGAACTAGCTCGGATAAGATACTCTCCATCAACTGCATTCTACAAACAATCAAATATATAAATACGTACATGCATACACGTATAGTATTGTCAATCTTCTCAAAAGAACAGTGTTTAGACATAATCTAATAAGTTACTGATTAATAGATTATCAATAGAATTACAAAAAGGTATTTTTGACTTTCGTTCTTTATGTAAAGATCGCTTGTTTTGTTGAGATATAATTAAATGAACAAAGATTTCTTCATTCAACACTAAGAACAAAAGAATTTGTTGTTTCTGCGAGTATTCCCTCACACGATGAAATAATCTCATATCTACAAACCTGTTTTAGCAATTCTTCAGCTCTCTCCTTGGATAAAGATCCGAAGAATCCATTCTGTTTCCCAAGTGTTGACCATGCAGCCTTCTCTTCTATAATTATGTTAAATAAATCCTCCATTAGTCTTTCAAGTATAATTTAGTGATTTAATAGAAGTATCTCCTTTAGGGAGATGCCCAATTGTCATGAACAATATCCGTACATTAACGTTACAAAATTTAATAATCCCATTAATCAAACATGAACATTGAAAATGTGTAAATGTTGGGCTGCAAATTTGCACTTACAGCTGGTATTTCGAATATCACACATATTCGGTGATTATTCAGAGTTTCACACATTTGGGATATTTAACTGATCCTAGAAATTACCAAAAATAATCAAAGTAATTGGTTAGAATACTAACGCAAGCTGTACTCCAGATATGTCGATCGAAATATATAAAACTCAAGTCACGAATTAGTAGCGGACATCTCAATTAATTAAAGTAGAACTCTGATAAGACATCCCTCTTCGGGAAGTAAAAATTAGTACGTACTATCCGAGTATACGTCTTATACGAATAGGGATTGTATTCAAATGAATGGTAAATAAATGAGATCGATTCAGAACCCGAACCGACCCGAAATTAGGGAAATATATTGGATTTCATCTCACTATTAACCGAGTTCTACCGTAATTCTATAACTGCACCAACCTTGAGAAAGGTTTTTCCTCGATCCGCCAGAACTCATTCTCTCCAGTTTAGTCTTAGTAGGAGGAACATCTACTTTATTTCCTTCTGAAATATAAGAAACAAAACTATAATTCTTCTGCTTAGTATTATCATTACTTCCAGAGAGAGTGGAAAATTTACTAAACAGCCCAAGTTGTCCGCTCTTCTCTACAGATTCTGATTCTCTTCTATACTTAGAAGATTGATAGATGAGAGATTCCATAAGGAAAAATCTTGAATTTTTATCAGAATTTGGTGTGCATTTCTGGCTTGTGTCTGCAGGTGATAGAGTTTTACATTTTTGTTGATCTTCTGATTCTGATTCCGTGTTAGGTAATTTCAACTTAGTTGGAGTTGTTTTGGTACGAGAGAGCTCGCTTACGGATAGGTGAGGTGATGAATCGATCCTAGTGGGTACAGGGGGAGGTGGGTGTGCATTCTGGATAGGAGAGAGGTAGGGTTGAGGTCCAGAGGATAGGTCAGGAGGAAAACTGTTAACTGATTCGGTAGCAGATATTTTCTGTTCAACTCCCTCTGTCAAATCGTAGTAGTCATGTTCTAACGTCTCAAGTGAAGTGTTCCTCCTTTTGATAATACAGTATTATTATAAAGTGGATCCTCGTTAATACGAACACGACAGGTTAATAAGAATTTCCGGTTGAAACGAACAAATATTTACATAAAATCGTCCTTTTACTGGTTATTCAATTTGCACTACTTAGCCTCAGGTTAATACGAACTCTGGATAATGCAACGAAATTTTGACCATCTGTTGGTGTTTATATTGACGTGGTTACACTGAAGTTGTTATACCATGATCTATTTGTGTTTCATTGCTTTGTGACGTAATTCTCTTGCGAATAATCTGGTAGATTTTTGAGATTTTTAGTAATTGACTAACGCGTATTCGTAGTAGTTATGGTCACTTATTCTTATCCCTACGTGATCAAAATGTCTTGTATTTTATAACAAACCTTTGCAGAACGAATGGTTTTGACTTTGAGGGATGTGGGTGAGGCTAGATAATGATAAGATATCCATTAAAGTATTGTCTATCTATCTTATCCGAGTTACACTTAAACATGATTCTTGATTGGTGTAACCCCAAACCAACATTGTGAATTATGAATTCAGTCAAGTGTCAACTTCCGTTATAACGAAGCTCAAGGGATCGCGATGATTATTTCGATATAACCAATGGAAATATATGTTACTTTGACCGATAACAGATATCGATATATCCGTGTTCGATATTACGGGAGTTGACTGTATTTGAATAAGGGAGTTAAGTTAGGTGGCTACACATATATACCCATTACAAACCCTGGATCAATGACTGAAACGCGTGTAATATAATTAGATGGTGTATGTATAAAGTATTCAGAGCATCAATAGAGTTTTCAGATTTTGGAAAGTATATTCAAATCCTGTAAATTACAACATTCTTCGCCCCGATATTTCGTTTGGAAAATTCGCTTTGATATTTGTCCTCTAAACTCCGATTTTTCGTTGTTTCAATTTTCCTCGATTTTGGAATTATGCGCAAAGAAACTCTCAGAATTTTAGGACCTGTGCAGGTGATAGGAGATGAGAAATGAGAATTTATAACCTCGAAAATGGACGTTATAACAATCAATGCCGAGTAAACTATTAGGGGGATACGATATAGATGACCAAATGAATAAAATTAAACTAACTTCTCTTGATAATTTAGTAGCAGGTATACTCTTGATAGCTTTGCTTTTGTCCCGCACTATACTATATTGAAAAGAAAAAAGCTATAAATAGAAATTGAGGAGATAATAGCGAATTTGATATCTCAAATTTTCATACATGCTAACCAGGATGAAGAAAATATACTGACAGGTTGTGGAGCATTAGGCTTTCTGTCGCTTCGGGAAATGACGCTCAACATTGCCGAAAATCGCGACAATTGGAAATTATGAATTCTCAATTAGAGTTATCTAACACGGAATATCGAAAATCCCCGCGTATTAGTCGAAATTGTACAAACATCAAAGTAGCATATTTAATTGGTTAAGACTCCGCAGTCTCAATTATATTGAAATAATTATCAATAGTGCTACCTGACATCCCACCATCCATTTTTATTCTTCTGTATAACTTTAACAAGATCTCCTTGATCTACTATGAGCTGTGTTTGCTGAGCAGATCTATGTGGCTCTATACACTGGTATATCTCCTCATTGTCATTCTCTGCTGCCATCCATTGGGAACGTGCACACAGAGCACAGCCAGGACGAACTAAACAATGAATATTACATTGAATCAATATATTTATATTGTTCTCTCGCTCTCAATTAAAGTTTTCCACTCAAGTCTCAAGACTTAAGGTAGAATCGAAATTGACAAATACACGTCAATAAATTCCAAGCTTAACATTAGTTGTGATAGCTTCTTGGTTATCCAGATTACACTGCATGTAATTTGGAATGAATAGAACAAATATTTGATATCTAAAACTGAGTTGGAATTGGGTTTGGGCTCAGATCTGAAAAGTGAACCAGATTCCAACTCTGTTAGATATGGCCAGATTTTAGGATAATTGTATTAGGAAATAATTGATAGAATACGTAAAATGAAGGAAAAATTCACGTAAATTAATAATACACAAGAATAATAGGATCGTCGGGAAATATGAAAAGTGGGTCAGCCATTATCGACAATGGGTGACCCACTTTTCATAAGTTTTCCAAAAAAATGGGTCAGCAGCTCCAATCGCCATAATACACGTGGTATCAAATATCAAATATCTACTGTAATATCATACCTGTATCTTTGTGTATAACACAAGTAAGCTTTATAGTTTGATCTTGTAACTGAGCTCTCTTGACTTCCTCCCATGCTCTCACAGAACTCTTAGCATAGTAATCTATCTTGCTGACTCGTGTCTCAGGATTACAGAATGGAGGTGCTTTCTTCTAGAAGATTAAGTATTAAATTGAAAATATTCAGGGCTTTTTAAGTCATTGAAATGCCTCGCAGATGATTGAGGCAAGAACATCTCATAGCTCATGAGCGGCCCGATGACTCGAGTCATCCAGCATATATCGCGAGTCATGAGTGACTTGATGACTCGATATAGAATCTGCTGACTTGTGAAAAGCCCTGTTATTTGAATATTCCATAGCCGTTTTACATGTTTCTCGTCACATAGCATTTTCACTATCCTTGCATATATTCATTAGAAAATTGTCTTACAGCATTTGCTATACCAGTATTCAGTGTATTTCTACAAGAGTTATGTACCCCTTCGATCATCCACACCTACGTTATACACTTCCAAGTTTGGCGTTCGGATAACTAATAGTGTATTTTCCTAAATAAAATTCACTGTTCGGGGATATATGAAGAGATGATATTTTGAATATTTGATAGTATATTTATGCCAATATGTACGTAAAATGACCACATAAATTGCAACCATGTTTACAAACTAAAGGTTCTTCCAGCTGTTCGGACAACCGAGGTGGCGGATAATCGATGGCCTACTGATATTGGCAGGTTGGTAGAAATTTCAGTGCAGTTAGTCGACAAAACGAAGATCCAATATTTACCGAATATGGAGATTACCTCGATGCTAGTAATGTATTAATTATTAGGGATGGTTCGAGATAATGTTAACTTGGCTCGATATTTTGACATAATGAGAGTTACTAGACACAAAACCGAATTACTTTGGCTCAATTGGATTTTGAATTAAGCGGAAAGTAGCATTTGGCCGGATTAAACAGATTAATTTAACACTAGTAGCATAGATCTGTAACCTGTTCCTGTGGTCAAGTGACTAGAGTTCGCACCGGGCCACATGGCTGAAAGTATACAAGTCAGAGGCCTGCCGGCCCCAAGGCAAGCAGAAGAAGCCCAAACCCGGCCTTGGCCGAGCTTGAAACCTTTACAAGCGACCCGATTAATGTGTATTTGTATATATCCTAACCTCTGTTGTAGGAGATGACTTCTTATGACCAATGAGTAGAGATTTAGATCTAGATTTGTGTAATGATAGCTTATTAATAACAGTAGGTGTAACAGGTGAATTAGATCCTGTTGGTGATGGTGTATCCTCTGTCAATGTATCTTCAAAATCACTGATTACATATTTGTTACATACAGGAGATGTTATAGCCTTATCTTCTGCTACAGGTGAGGACACAAGTGCTGTATAGAGAATAGCAATTAAAATTTACAACTGTCGTTAATGACATTTTCACCACCCCTGAACCTAACAATGTTTCATCCAAACATTTAGACAAGAGGGGGGACAAACTAGAGTCTTGGCTATGTAAGGGGGAAGCGAATGCCCCCTAAATGAAACCTTGCATATATTTGCCAATAACGAATTAAAGAGCGGATCTTAGCACTTCGATATACAAGTAACACCATCCCCTGGAAATGTTTCTTGTATATTGCTATATATATTTTATATCGGTTCTAAGTACATGTATTACTCCTCCCTCCTAAGAGAGTTCTTATAACCGTCATCCAATGTGCCTGTAATTTATCCTAGATTAAACTGAATGAGAGTAATAATATGAGAAATAAACTAACCAACTTTACTATTAGCTGTTATAGGAGATGCTGATGCTGAAACAGTAAGATTATTAGGAAGTGACTTAGGAGAATTTGGAATAGACTGCTTGCTCTTATTACTCATAGAAACTGTAGGTAGCTTGTCTCTTATAGGTCTGAAGGGAGGAGGTTTCCTCGGGGAACTATTAGCTACCTCAGAAGAAAAGAGAAGAGGATTCATTTCTACGTAGTCACATTCAGGTGCAGGGAATTGGTTAGAAGGATAAGGATAGCTGGTTACAGATTTGAAATCTCTGATTTCTAATAACCGAATACGCTCAGTTTCTATTTGGTCAAGTGTTAGAGTACATGGAGTAAGAATAGCATGTGGTAATTTCCCTAACTCTTGTTCTCGTTTACAGAAACACCATCCTATTATGTTAAGTCATCATTAATGATGTAAAATGTAATATACTGTGTTAATATATAATTATGTACTATGAATAACAAGTATTGTGGACCTTCACAATCAGGGAATTGGCAGAAAGGTGAAACGGGGCATTGTTGGCGTCCCAAATTTGATTAAAAGTAAATATGCATTTTCCCCTTAGCTTTCAATTTGCATGCAAAACTGCCTTGTAGAGTTATGCAATATTTCTAAGCGTTAGTAAAATGGGAATTGACTGAGTGTAATTCAGTATTAGAATAATATTAAGTTCTACCTGAATACCTTGTTGTACACTGCCTAAGTTCTGAACAAGATCTCCTTCATATACATTCAACAGCTCTATGTCATCACTACTAAAGTTACCGACAACTTTAAACCAATCTAGACAAATAAGGTTATTATAAATACTATCTTGACATACAACGCATTACCTAGAATAGTTTTTCATATGGGGAACATGTTAAGAGCGCCTCATATTTCACAAAAGCCAACTGGAGTCTCATCAACCCGGGAGATTCCTTATAAAATATCAGTGAGATTGGTATCTGTGTATCAAAATGTACTGTTAGGGAGCCAAATCTCTGCCCACTACCTTGGCCTATAATAGTAAACACCTCTGGTACTATTCGAGGTTAGTTGTCTGTCTGTTTGTCAATATTTTGAAATGTTATAACGATAATTAAGTGAATTAATCCTATTTATGAATAATCTGGATAAAATTAGCAAAAAATTTCCATTTTTTCGATAAAATATACGCGTATAATAAATGTATAGAATTTTCAGTATAAATAAAGTAATAGAAATACAATAAAATAAATATTATCTTAATAATCTCTATCAGTATATTTCTATTCTATGATAAGAGCCACTACAAGAGATCAGTTGATTCTTACTAGTGAGTGCTAGGCCCTTAGGAGTATTCACAGCTTCCTTAATATCATGGATAAGCAGACCAGATTTTGAGAATACTTTGATAGAATTCACATGCACATCACTGATAAATATATTATTGAATGAGTCCAGATAGAAGAAGATAGCGTGTAGAACATCACTGTTTACGCCACGCTTCACCACTCGATACAATTCGTGTCCATTTGTGTTATACAAGTGGATACAGTAGGGAGATTCGTCTAATACGAATAATATCTGAGTTGAGAATTTCACATCATGTGGATGGTAGAGTTGAGTTTCTCCGATGTACTGTTTGAATTCTAATTCTGGGGTGAACACTGCAACTCGATTTGTGGTTAAATACGCTACGTAGATATCGCCATTGTTTCCAGTGCATATACCGCGTGGATCATTAAAAAATTCGTCATCATTACAGCCCAAACATGAAACAAGTTTGAACCGAGACAATGAGAATTTTAAAAGTTGATTCAAAGATTCATCTGTTACAAAAATGAAATCTTCCCATATAGTGATACCCCATGGAGACAACAAATATTTCTTGCCGAATTCATGCTTGAATTCAAAATATGGAATATTCAGTATTTTTATTCTAGCATTACCAGCATCTACAATGTAAAGTTCATTCCGTTTTTCGTCCAAGAATACACTTCTTGGATTGTGGAATTCATTTTTACCATGACCCTGCTTGCCAATTGCTCTATACGGTCTGTTCTTTCCATCATACATACCTCTGCAGTCAGCAAGTGATCCCAATTCCGCGATTTTCGCGAGTAAACTATCAAATTCGCAGTTGAATTCAGGAACGGGTGATGCTAAAGGAGAACTCGACTCTCTCATCCCGGATTCAACTTCTTCAAGACAGTTTTTCCTTGCTAAAGAAGATAGTTTGAGAGAATCACGATGGTTTGTCCCTAGAATACTATCCTTCATAGAAGTTAGTCCTTGAATATCGTCATTCAATAGTTTAGTCTTTCTCTCGTAATTTGTCCGAATATTATTCAATTTATCTAACAATAAATCTCGCCTCTTCGTTACTGCAAGAAGTAACTGATCAAAAGTATTACTTATTTCCCATTGAACTGAGGAGAATATTCTGTCTATTTCTTCTTCTGAAGAAAGAGAAGCATTAGATGCTGAATCGAAAGATTCAGAATCAGCCATGAAACAGAGAATCCAAAAATCGGTGAGGGATGTGGAAATGTTTGGAGATTCTAACAAAGAAATATGTATGGACTATCAACTTCAATCTTCTTATTTATAAGAGATTATTCTCCATAAATAGAGACACTTTGATGTATAATAATATTGCTGTTGTGTTAGAATAATTTCTACTGAGTAATGTCAGGAATGCATTAGATAGTTAATTGAGTGATTTCAAAGTTACATTCATGTTTGATTAACCACAGGTTGTGTTTTATAATCAAATTCAGTAATGATAGTGCTTGGAGGAGGAATTGAAAACTTTTTGAGAAGATTATTGAAATCTTAAATAGACTTAAAGACTTGCTATTATCGGATACAATGGGCAAGAAAGTACAATATTACGTCTTATCCGAATTCTACCCAAATAACTCAAAACCACAAAGAGACAAACTAACAAAGACAAACAAATAAATAAATACCAAAAAATACTCACTCTTTAATCCAACAACTTCTCGATCTGATTTAGTGGGAGATTTTGAGCTATCAGACAGATATTCCCTAGAAAAATAAGTAAAGCAATGCGAACTACTCTTCTATAGAGCATAACAAGTCCTATTGTACCGATCATAGATAATTGAGACACAAATAAGTTACAGTAGAACTCAGATAAGACTTACCCATTCGGCAACCAAATTTACTACAGTGGAACCTGCGGAAACAGATACTCGCTGGGCATGAAAATAGTCGGTTTAGCAAATAGTAGGAAGCTATTAGAAACACTTTCGGATTATAGAGGTGTCGGTTTATGCAGGTTCCACTGTCCATCTTATCCGAATAAGGACACTATTAAAATGAATGTTATGAATTAGAAGTAGTTAGGCACCATATCATTGCTCACAACTCTTCTATAATAATTTAGCATATAACGAGACGGGTAAATCAAATTACGTTTGAGCAGGAAACTATATTCACATTCATAGCTCTAGGGAATCGAATAAACTTTATTTCAGGTTTAGTATATGATAGCAGGGGATTCCCTGATAGCAGTATCATACAAATGTCAAGAGTTCAGATAACTGTACCAGTATCACATTTACAGCACAGGATTTGCACATTACTTACTGTTTAGTTATTTCATCAGAATCCCAGGGTAGAAACAGATTCCTTATCATTGCTGACATTGAAGAACCGTTACGTACCATCAGAACTAAACTCTAAATTATAGAAATAAATAGAAAAGGAAATTTATTAAAATAGAACAGAGAAGATTACTGTAATTGTATGATCGATTGGAATTTGGTTATTTTAAGTTTATCAATGCATATCTAAGGATTCTAAGTTAAGATTTGGCTTTATTGCTAAGTATTTTTGATCAATTGCAGGCCCCTGAGCAAATTTCCGCTATTCCATTTTTCGAAGTGGGACCTTTAACGCTCTAAATGGTTAGAATGCAATAACTTGTTTGACAACCAGGAGGTTAACCATCCAGACAACATAGAGGAGCAGGCCTGAAAGTAATCCAAGGTAAATATCATCACTACAGCTCAAATTGTGGACAAAACACACATAACAATCGAATATTATTTACTGATTCGATAAAAGGCTAGATATCGTTATCAGATACAACCAGGAGATAAGGACGAATAGAACCAGATAGAGTCAACCATAACTTATTTAAGAGAACAGTTATGGTCGACTATCACAGGTCCAGGACCAGTTGTGGCATGACAGACCTCAGAATCTGAGGAATCTATGACTAAATGAATCTAGGGCTCAGAGTCATATAGTCATATATGAGTAAAATAAACTACTTGCAACTTGCGAGCTAGAGGGATGTAATAAATCACTTCCGTATAACCGGTATTTATTTCGTAATGAAAGAAGTTTACATAACCATATTTGTGTATAATCTTACCATCAGATATTGCTCTATGATAGCCATATGATCTGTGTCTTCTACAACTAATAATAGAATGGAAATATTAAAATACAGATTGTAATTCTTTACTTGAATTGATACGCAATACATTCCCTAAATATGTGTGAGAGGGTAGAGGAACCAGGATCGGGGGTCCCATGATCTGACAATGACGGAGCCGAGCCAGGATTTTCAAATCAAGGCAAATGCTGTGTGACCCCCTAGTTCCGCCACAGAGAGAGGAACCCATTCGTTCTGTTTTAAAGAACTTCAGTATTTTATCTGAAATATTCACAATTTGGCAGGATGAAGCTTATGAGTTTCAGTGGAGGTTGGAGTCCGTTGGATAAAGTGATGCAACAATGGAACTAGTGAAAACCTCAAATAATATAAATTATCGTTGAGATCAAATTTTCTTGGCTTCAAAATTAAAGGAGTACTTATTTGTAAGCACTTGGAGACAACACAACACAATGACACCACGAGGTAGTTGCTAATGATTAACACATTTAGTAGGTACTTTACTGAAAACGTATCTGTAGTGTAAAGGATGTAGTACTTAAGAGAGGGTATAAATACTAGTGCAAAGGGCCTTTCCCCTTAATATAAACAAATAACAACACAGAATAACATGTCAACAAGATATAGCAATAGAGATTGTCGTTTGCTAATCACACCATTTTACGGAGATCCAATAAGAGACATAGAATTAGGACATCCACCTGATTACACGCATAAGTCCAGTTCGCACCGCAAGCTAATCAAGAAGACAAAGCTGATTCAGTCAAAATTGGCGCGTTGCAACGTAGGAGCAGAGGAGCGGATCGTGGAACTGGATGATCCCTCCATAGCTGAGAGAGGTCATGAAATTTGTGAGAGAGAGAACGAACAATTGTGTTTAGAATTAATGAATTTAATCATTACTTTTATATTCCGAATCGTAATGGTATGTGTTATTAAGAATAGGGCATAACCAGTATATACGTGTTATACAGATTATTATAATGTTGTAAATATTTTTGAGTTGTTCGTGATTATTGATTGTCAGTATATTATGTTATACGTATGTAATATAATTGATTAAAAGATTCTGATTTCTAACGAGTATGCACACATGACTGAGTGATTTTTCTAGAAAACAAAAGGCCCTATAAACCCCTAGTCAATATCAATGCTGCAATCTTGTACGAGGAAAACGAGAAACAAATACAAATATTGGATTTTGCATGTCTGAGGTAGGACATTATCCAGAATTTGTAGACCGATGTGATATAGTAAATTTCCCATATAGTATTTTCTCGGGGGGAAAATGCCTTACAGTAGACTCTCGTTAATACGTACACCAGGGGAAATACGTTCTCCTTATCTGGAGTCAGGGGTGGCGCTAGGGGGGGCGGGGCGGAGGGTTACAGCCCCCCGTCGGGGAAGGAATTGGAAGAAATTTGACAAGAATATGAATTCTATCTAGTAAAACAGTGTAGTATAGGATTTATATCACAAATTTAGACCCCCCATTAGGGACCTAAGCCCCCTTGTCGGGGATTTCCTGGCATCATCCCTGTCCGGAGTATGTATTAATGAGACTCTACTGTACATAGTATTCCCCCTATCCCAATTTGCACTATTACTAGTCACATTAAGTACTAAATAGCTATTAAATCTGCATCTAATTAGAATGGAGATCAAGAGAAGCACCCATCTTGCAGATCTAATGCGAAAAAATCCGAAGACAGGAATAAATCATAAAATACGACAAACCATCCTCTAAGGAATTATAATCAAATATCAAAAGTAGAAATATTTACAACTATTAGGAAACAAAGGCTATAATCTCCAGTGATTAGCAAAATACAATTACAGTAGAGTCTCGTTAATACGGACACGGATAAGGAGTACAAATTTGTACACTTTATCAGTCCCCTTCGATGCCTTTTCAATGTAAATTAGTTCGGATAATACGTGCTCCGGATAAGTAGGAATATTCGCAGTCCTCTGGTGTACGTATTAAAGAGACTCAACTGTAGTAAGAATTATCAAATTTTTGAATAGGGGAAACTTTACTACCCCCTGGGAAGAATATTACATAGTATTCTTCCCGAGGGGGAGGATTACAATATGACAACGGCACTTTTTTTTGCAGGCACTCTCCTAGGATGGCACTGTTTGAACTGGAATATATTGATCCTGCACTAATTTGAGTCGTGACCGCCAAGCCCCTGATATGAGGGAACAAATATAACAAAAGCAGAAATCTATTTACTGCTTTGGTTCGTAAGGGCCGTATAATACAATCTGTCCTGTTTCCTAACAATTCACATTCATAATTGTTGACTAAAATTAACTCTGTCTGTCTCGTGTTATCAGAAAACAGCATTTTATCTCTTGTGGGTAGATAATTAACAAGGGGCGTAACAAATAAATGAACTTTTTCTTGTTTTTGATGTCAGATTAATCTATTTGATATACTAATTAGCAACGTAATACTTTAATATGCTGATGTGATAGTAGAACATGTACACGTGGCTGTTGCTGGGTTTCTCCAAAAAATCTGGATTTTCCAGATTGTAAAGGGAGATAAACAATTAATTTAATATATTTCTTTAGCTAGCAATACATTGGATTGGATGTGATTTGGGGAATTATGATACTTTCCAGTTAAGGATTTATCCTGATACCTGAAAATATTCATATTTAAGACGTAGTTTTAATGAATGAATAGGAAATAATATGAACCAATCTAAATTTCATAGATACCTATCATTATCAAGAGATTTTAGCACCTTTTGACGTCATAAAATCACACATTTTCCCAGCAGTTATCGGTTAAAATTATCTATGTGCACAGGTTTCCTCGTATGAAATGAATTATCCCCACCCAGCTAAATATCATAAGTACTACCACGAATGAAGAAAAAAGTGAGATGGATAGTTCTATTCTAATGGTAATTGGTTAGTTTGGTTTCTTCGCGGAGCGTAGTTATATTGAAAAATACGAGTAAGAATTGTATGAGTGTAATTACCTGGTAGAGGAGGGAGGACTTCCTTCAGGCTTGGTGTCTTTTTAATGTGTTTCTCCAGCAAACACTAAGTTGAACATACATAGAGCAACTCGCATAATAACAATATTTGTACGTATATTATCAGATCCCCAAAAAATGGATAAAATGAAGCTATAGATGAATAAAATTACCAAGTCGTATTGAATTACCAGACATCTATTGAGTAGTACGTAGTGTCGGCCTGTTGAGAGAAGAACCGAAAGGCATTTCGAACCGCAAGGCCCGCGGGCTGACTATGTGCTAATGGTGCATTCGTTATTTCGAACATATTTTTTGAGATAGCGTATGTCAATTGTATATATATATATATATATTTCATCTATTAGAAATCATATGGAATAATTCAGTGAAATAAATTTCTAACCTGATAATGCCATAGCTGGTAGTATGATCTTAGAATTAACTTCGTTGGTTCTCCAGACCATACAGACTTGAGAATATATACCTAATTTGGAAGTAAAGGTATAAACCATAAATCTACAGTAGAATCCTCTTAATAGGGTGGCCGATTAAACGTGTTTGACGATTTTGTGATGTATGTTCTGTTCTCTGATACCTAGTGGAATTTGAGGAAACCAATATTTTCCCATGGAAAAAATTATATGGCCTGATTTAGCCTGGAAATCGGTCAATACATTATATTCAGCTAAATTGGGTCAAATAACCTGGTGCGTCCCGCCAGACGTGACCCTATTAACCGTAGTCTATCGTAATAATACATTCATTGATTATCATAACTCACATTATTAAAATCTCCAATATTCCTTGCAAAGTCTGTGACCTCAATTCTAGCAATCTTTATAGAAACGGCTCTTACCATACTCTGTGCATTAATATCCATCATGCTATATATAAACTAATAGCAGTATATCCTCATTAATCCGTACAGCCTGGTAGCAGTGAAATATAATATCGTTTGGATTAATGAATAACATTGAAGACTATAGGATTTAGTATATACGCTACATGGCCGTAGGAGACGATCCGGTTGGTCAGGTTCCGACAGGACCAACTTTTGGTGGCTGCATAAATGTTTGTATAGATTAACCTGGCCAATAGAATACTGCTTGATACGACCCTGCGCTGTTTCCAAGGATCCTATCAGCTAGTATCAGCATTGTATTCGGAATAACGAGAGTATACTGTACGAACACCGTGTTCGTAGCCATTAACTACCTGAAATCAGTTATAACTGTGTCGATAATATTACAATCGAAGTAAGTGACATCTATCGGTACAAAAATTCAATGGTTTATTTAAAGAGAACATTTCTCAGCTCTCGAACAAGCTAGTTGTTAGTATATCATATGTTTACTGGAATGCCTTACAGAATTACATTTATTGGCTAATATCCATTGCTGTTAGCATATTGTTCAAAGGAAAATGAAGTTTGCTGTACTTCTATTTGAAGTTGTCAGATCAATTCCTACTCCATAATTCATATATTCCTCAATTAGATTATATACCTCCTATAGAACTGCAACGTATCAGAAGTACTGTCGTGTTCACCTATTAGCAATTCGTCTAATACCAAATTTCAATTTTTTGATTCGCGTGTTAGCAAGGAAATTCATGCAAAATACAATTTGCTAATTGGGGAACCCCGCTGTACTATATAGTAACAGTCAATACTATAATACGAGCGAGCTACATACTAAGTAACTTGTTTCTATACGTCTAGGTTAAGTAAACTGTAAAGTAGAATCCCATTAATAGCAGGCTATATGTCTTATCCTAAATCTACTGTAGTTTAAGAAGCATTCTGAATCTACTTCAAGCGATCTCGACTTATCGACCTACCGAACGTTATGTACTGACACGGATAATTAGAAATATTAACAAGTTATTCATAGCGTAACGATCTAATCACAAATATATCGAGAAAATAATCAAAAAAGATTATCACCATTTAACCTTAATCATAAAAACACATTTCTAAATATTGATTCTAATCACTACATCTAACACATAGAGAATTACCTAAATACCTAAATATCGGAAGTGTTCACTACACCGACTCCTGCACAGGAGGCTCGTAGCTTTCCCGAGTAATTGCCTCGCCTGACACGACACCTGTTTTACCAGAATCTCCGTGCATATCCATCAACTTTGTAATATCCAATTTAGGCTTTTTCAATACTTTAACCTTTCGTATAGCTACATCTTTCATAGGGAATAATGCACCACATGCTTTGGTAATGTCTCTAGCTATTGAGTCAGGTATTAGCTTGTGGATCACCTGTTTAAGATCTACACTGCTAATCTATAAGGATAATACAGAATACAATAAGTTATTGTGAAGACAGTAATTTTTTATTATTGTAATGGAAAAACTATTCACTGGACATGGTCACGACTTACGATTTGAATAATTTCAAATGATTCAAATTAGAAAGTTACCTCTTCCCCCATGATCATGTATTAATTGCATGGGCGTAGTAGTGAGAAAAGGTTGCTAAGGGAGATTTGTTTTGTCAAAGGTTTTGGCCCGGCGACTGGCCTGTCGGATCATCTGCTACGCCTATGAATTTATAGTTTATACAGACCAAGGACCATGAAAATCATAACTAATCAGGGGGACTGGAAAGTATACTTAATCCTCGAGGTCATACTGCCAACCATTGTCCATCAAATCCCTGGAGACAGAGTTAGATATTCATTGACAATTATTCTCGCACGAGATAGACTAGATTATACGAATATTATAGAGTAACTGCTAAAAATGAGGAAATAAATTTGTGTTTAGGGATTCCATGTCCGGTAAGCATGAATAATTAGGAATACACAAGACTCCACTTAAGAGAGTCAGATCGAGACCAAGCCATTTTGACCCGATTAACGCACTATTAGTATGGTTCTGTTTCTGGTCAAGAGACTCGTACTGTAATCGCCAAACCGAAGTAGAGTATTTGTATGTAATGATCATGCTCATAGCAATAATGTATTTAGTAATAATGATAATTATTAACTTGAAATACAATAGATTCGGGAAGTGAGCGGATATCGACCTTACGATCCGTTCCTTCTAAAACGACAGAATTAATAAATATTTACAGCAATATCTAACCTCTTTAGTCATTATCTCAACCATCTTCTTGCGAATAGCCCTACATTTTGATGTTTTAGCATAACAAGTCTTCTTTGCTTGATGTTCTGGTTTATCAGTAAATCCTATACAGAATAATCTCAGTGTATAACCGTCTGTAGTCTTCACGTCTGTAAATGCTTCTATCATTGTTTGGTTCTTTTTAACCATGGATTTCAATTTATCGCTTGTGAGAGTCATGCCATGGAAGTTGGTTAGAACTGTCTTATCATCAACCTAGAGATTTGTTATAAGACAATGTGAAAACTGGTTATTGGTTATTTCACCGCTCATTAATGATAATTTTTCGTGGAAAAATTTGAATAATTTTGCAAGAGCTGTGAAACTAAAACCTGGCTTGCTTATACGGATATGTTGAAAGACCCACATATACCAAATCATAAATTGTACAAATATTGTCCCAAACAGTCAAACTAACACATACTTCATTGGTTATATCAAACTCCGCTTATATCGAAGCAATTTTCGCGGTCCCTTAAGATTAGATATAACGGGAGCTGACTATAGATAAACTTACATATTCAGAAATAAGTTTAAACTTCCTGAACACATTCTCACTGTTAGCAGTAGACAGATCACCTAGAGATACCTCAAACACTCTTCCCTTCAGTGAATCGCTGGACAGCTTCGTGCCAGCGGATCTGTTAACAGGTGTCTTACCGATTCTTCTATCCTCAAATGTGGCGGGAGCTTTGACGTCATACCAGTCCTTCCTTGCGAAAGGGTCAGCAATCTTTTTCTTAAGACCCTTCCCCCTACCTCTTGGATTCTTTCCCACTGTCATGTTGCTAAGCTTAAGTTTCTAGATGTTCTACTAAGTTTACAATACAACAATTCAAAAGATCGAATATTGAAATTTACAGTAGATTAATAGAACCTCTTTAATAAACACAGACAATACGTAGCTTAGTGGGATAAAAATCATAGATTTCGAATATTCTTAATCAAGAGGTAATTATTTTGTGTCAAACATGAAATCAGGAAGGTATGTCTATTTTTGTTTAGTTGCGGTTCCAGGATCTGGCATATCTTGGGCTAGGCGGGCCCGAATTTTCACACCCGGGACTAATTCCTCCCAAGGCCCACCACTGTATTATTTCAACTACTTCTTGTATATTATACAAGATTCAGTTGGCAAGCAGTATAATTTTGAGATAAAAATGAGAAATTTTCAGTTCGATATAGATTCAGCAGAAGCGATATCTTTGCAGGTAAACCACAAACACTGGATTCAAAAAGCGGAACCTTTATCCACAAGACAACAAGTCTACCCCTAACTTGTACATTATTCGGAGGTTCCACTGAAATACAGTCAACATCCGGTTACTCAAATGCCGGTTAACCCGAACATCGTTTATCCAGAAGAGATTCGGATTTCTCCTGAGGGTTCGAGTTACCAGATCTCGGAGGTTAACTGTAATTAAAATATATCCAATCCAACAAACAGACAGCAAAATCAAGATTGATTTAATATAGACTACCTCAATATTGAAGTCCTTGATATGATGTTCATAATTCCTACTACAGTATATCTAGTGGTTATTACTATAATGAAAAACTAGGACTAACGCCGTACCCAAACGTCATTCTGATTCTCTGAAATATTTGCTGTTTCCAGCCTTGTGTGGTCCGCTCAGCTGATTTGAAAGGAACATTATTTTGCTTCAAATATAGTTTACAACCTTCTGTCGTCTTCTCCAATTTCAGTTGTAAATAAGAGAATGAATCCTGCGGCCAGTCACTCATTCTCCACTCCTGTTCAATCAATTCTCCTTCGATTAACTTACAAAAGCGTCCACTAATAATCCCATCCATCATGGAAAAATTCCCGTCTACTCTAACATCTAGTTGACAAGGTCTCTGTGTATAAGCATTTATCCTACCAGCATCTGTAAAACACTCATAGATATCCTGGGATGATGCGAGGAACTTTTCCTTCAAATTTATCGTAGTCGTTTCCTGTTGTAACACCTGCGATTGCTTCGAAGGTACAGAATTTGATTTTACTTTAGGCTTGAGTTCAGGTGTAGAAATAGAATTATCAGATTTAGGAGTATATTGCATACCAGCTGTTGCATCTGTTCGGAGTAATTCCTTGTACTTTTCTGCTATTTCAATCAATTTATGTCTTTCTTTGTGAATAAATATTTCTCTAGCCTCATTGAATAAATCTTCTATTTCAACTTCTTTTCGCTCAAATTCAAGTTCTATTTCATCAGTTGTATTCTCAAAAGAAAGTCCAATAAGTGTGACGTAACCTGTTACTTCTTTGTCAGCTGATTCTGCCTTGAATTGTAACTTGATGGTCCATTCATAGAAAAACAATAGTTTGCCTTTTCTGTTATTAATAGAAGCCTCGCCTGATATTTTGTCTACCTCTGTGATCGTGATTGCGGTTTCGTCTGGAGAGCCGAGTGATAGCTGAGAGAATAGAGTCTTTAGTTTTAGCCTGGACCAATCACTGACATCACGCTCTGTCCAATGCCAGTTATTTACGTTCTTAGCATCCTCTCGTTCCTCGACAATCCAGCGAGGATCACGTTCATCCCATTTTGCCATACAGACTGCTAGTTAGTAGTGGAAATTTGATAATAATTATGGGATATACTATAAATGGAGAAAATGGAGGAAATGCCGTCAATGGTAGATTAGTTACATGGAAGTAGACTAGGGATGTGGATTGGTAGAGCCTTGGAGCCATGATGACACCATTGGTAGGGCTATGGAAAATTCGTGCATGATAAAGTGCTGGTGGTCACAAGGTTTGAATTTCTAACTAAGGAAACGGTGCTCGCTTTTAGGAGCGTCCGGTGTCAGAGGTAATCCTGTCCCCCGAACATTATTCCCTAGGGAAAAGTGTTCGGGTGGGGGACAATACTCACAATGGGAACACTCGGAGAAACAGGATTCCCTACGACATCTGTATTGGAAATATATACTTTGAGTGCATTCCCTTGAAATTAAAATTAGGCTATAAAGAAAGTTCTAGAATTCTGTTATTTCTTGCTTTTTGATAGTTTCAATACAAATGTATCTTAAGGGGAAGCTATAATAAGTTCTAGAATTTTCTATAGCCTTCTTGGGTTACTTGAAATTTTAATACAGCCATATTCAGATAAGAAGTACACTCAGAATACGTACTAATTTTGCTGTACGTCTCAACTGAGTTCCAATATATGTGTCAATTTTCGTTTCTCAACCTTTATCAAATACTCTTTTCATCTCATTTATCAAGGCACACCTGTCAAGGGTGAATTTAACTTTAGTTCAACAGCTGTAATCAATGTTATAAGGCACGGGATAAGTGTAAAAATCTAGCATTTTAGGCCTGAGTAATTTGATAGTTTATTAATTAACTGGAAATTGATAAAAGCAAATAAGACATAAAATGCACAATAGTATATGCTTGTAATATAGCTAAATGGCTACTGAAATTCCATATGATGACGAGGAATTGGATCCTTTAATTAATTCCATAGAAAATCTACTGATTAGAACTGCGAGAGAAGATCCGATTCCATTCAAAAAGAATACTTTTAGACCTTTCATATTTTTCGGACAAAGAATTCCCAAACTACACAGACCAGGTCTCTATCTACATCTTATTATTGTTTGTTTACAATACTTTTTCTTTATAAACACTCAGGAAATTATAGACTTAGCTCTAGAAAAGAATTTCAAATATGTATTTCAAAACGATTTCTCTAAACCACTCCTTTCTTCTGTTTCGTATCTACTCATTCCGTTTATCGTATATTTCTGTGATCGTCAAATGATTCGTAGATATAATCTCGTACTTTCTTCGATATTTATGGCTTTCGTCGCAAGCTGTATTCTTCTGATTTTGCTGTTACTCAAAATTGAAGAAGACAACTTAGATAATATTATTACAGGTTATGAGCATTCACAAGTTTCTGATATCAAATATTTCATACAGTATATTGGGTACATTTTCTGTGTGCTGAGTTACATAATGTTCTCGCTTAGTTATGCCCTTTCCTATCCGTTTACAATAACATTTGGACTGGATATACTTCACGGAACACAATACGAGACATTATTACTATATTTCCCGTTATTTTACATATCGAAGAACGTAGGCGCTGCTTTCGCTTATCTTGTATACGTTAGAATAGTGGAGGAGGTTCCATATTATCATTGTACACTTACAACTTTCGTTATCTTAATCGCATTGATACTGACATTATTTGGGAGAGTATTTGGATATTTTCAAGACTCGCTATTGTTCCAAACAATTTCTCATTCAGTAAAGGTTTCAGAATACTTTTCACAGCTTTTAAACTCAAATTCTTTCACAGAAAAAAAGCAGAATTTCATTCACTAATGTTACACACAGCCAGAAAACGAGAATATGATGACCCCCACTCATTAGTTGATAAAACTCTAGCAATGATCAAAATTAATTTCACTCTTATACTCTTGATACCATTGCTTGGTTCTTATCAAATTCTTTACCAACTATTCCCCAAACAAGCCTACTTTCTAAGCTTTCTACCATTTCCAATCATTTTCAATTCTAATAATGATTACTACTGTCGGAATACCAATTTCTTCTTTTCTTATTGGTTCATTAATCCTCTTACTATAGTCATTGTAGGACCATTTATCGAATATTTCTTTAACGATATCATATTTGATAAATTCAGGCCTGGATTGCCATGCTGGATCAACTGTATTTCCCTCAGAATTGCCTTCATCAGGAAGAATGTAGCATACCAGTTTCGTCAAAGATTGTATAAATATTTTTCATTGGTTGATCCTATTCTGAAACGAGTTTTCTGGGGACTACCATTTGGCTTACTCAGTGCAATCTGTGCTCTTACAGTTGAAGTTTTCCGTATCAAATATGATATAGAATTGAAATGTAAAGGTGATACATACTCTCCTGCATCTATCATACCTCTAATTAGTCAAATCCCTCAGTACTTTTTCTCTGGAATTCTTGAAGCAATCTCTGCAATAGGTCTACTACAATACATCTATCATCTCTGTAGTAATCAGTTCCATAGCTCAATGAAAGGGTTCTTTTTCTCATTATTCTACTTCTATTATGGTGTAGCTGGTGTTATATCGAATATTTTCAATTTTACTTTCGATCAACTTTGTTCCAATCATTGCGACAAAAATTTGGTTCCAGAAAATGGATTTGCACCAATTTCTACTAATACTATTGATAGCTGGTGTTTGGTGGATAACACAGATTGTAAAACTTCTATACTTCCAAATGCTTGGGTGATTTGGGTGATAGTAATAGTTTTGTACTTATTCATGATTCCAATGTTCTACATATTCTCGCATCGAAATCATTGGGAGAAGATAAGAGAAGAAAGAACGTTTTTGCAAGAATCGTGACAGAGTACTAAATATCTCTCAATCTGTTATTTAAGTGATATGTACGTAAGTCTATTTGTCAGGGTTGAACATTTGTAGATAGTTTTCTTGATAGTAATTTGATTTAATATCTTAAACATTATGAATATATGAACTATAAATCTTGTAAATCATGAAATTTAATATACATGCTCTTTATACCATTTCTCAAGGTTTATTGTTTATAGAATTATGCAAAAGGAATAGGGCATTGCTCTTCCTGGTTGTAGCTATGTCACTGCTTCCATCCCCTAGAAATATTCAAGAAAGTAGGCCAAAGCCAATTTCCTAATTAATGATTACCGAGGATTAGTTAACCAGATCGATTATATAATTTAATTTATACAAGACACTAACATAGTTGCCAACTGTTCAGCTTTTTAAGACATTTGTCGAATATCAAATCCCGCCGAAGAATTACAAAAAGGGAAATTGTCTGACTTAATATTATTTGGTCTGATTATTACTAACATGGTATGCCCCGCCATTTCAATGTAACTACTGTATTTCACTACTAAATATATTATAAGAGAGCGCTAGCGGAAATGTATTAGAAAGTGAATGATCAAATTTCCTGATGGGTGGAATAGTTTCGTTCACAGAAAATGGAGCAATTCGACTGGGATGTCCTTATGTCAGATTTGGCTGTGATATATTTGGATTGAATAGAAAGGAACTTGCTCAACACAAACAGGAACATCTCCACAAACATATTGACCTAATTAGCGCGACAATTGAAGATCAAAGTTCCAGAATTACAGAATTAGAAAGACAGAATAGACTATTAAATACGAAATATATAAATGTCGTGAATAGGATTAGTGACGTAATTGAATATGTAGAGATTTGTGATGAAGATATTAGGGAGATATCAGGGCAGAAATCTGGAATTCTGAAGAATGAGAGAAATATTCGATTTATATTAGACAGAATTAAAGGAAATGAAAAGGAATTTGAGCGAAAAAATCGAAATATTGTCGACAAACTTTTTGGAATCTTAAAATCTGTCGAGGAAAATAAAATGGATTTTAACGAATTTTGTAAGCAGAATGATAAAATTCAACTTTGCGAGAAAGAATTGAGAAATATTCGAGGGGAAATTGAGGATATTGATGATAGAGTTCTGTCTCAAGGTAAACGACTGAAAAATTACAATTACGCTTGTGAAGATGAAAGAAACCCGAAAAGAATTAAACAGGAAATGAATTTGCCACAATATTATTAACACTTCACTTTTTTGCGATGTATTTACTGTTCATTATTACGTCATCGTTTTCATGTACAATATGAATAATCTTTTGAATATTATGCAAGTAAAATTTATCACTGATTAAAGGACATAAGTTGCTGACTAACATATATGAATATATTTCATTCTATACTGGTCAAAAAAACAAATAAACAACAAATAAACAAACTAACTAACTAACTAACAAACTAACAAACAAATAAACAACAAAAGAACAAACAAACGGACAAAGGCATATTGACTGTAGCATGAATCAGACGGATGATACACAAATGTATTACAAACTGGCATAACCTAGTCTCTATATGTTATATTTGGAGAGCCGAAGTTAGAAAATGAAGGCCAGAATTTCCAGGATAAACCCCTTCCATACACTAAGGCCTACCTGATTACGTATAAACTGAGGCCATTCTCCCAATAAAAGACATTTCATGAACGAAGCTGGAAATTTGTGCTTATTATTCAGATTTTGAAGGATTATCGAAAGTACAATCTACTTCACAATTTCATGAATGGGCGAATTTACAATTTACGAACATTACTCATAAACAAAAAGGAAAACAAAATATAAATAGGGAAGAAGAACAAAGCGGCAGGCAGTTAGGCCACGAAAAAACACAAAATAAATAAAGTATACAGTAGTTTAGATTTCTATAGGTCAAGCTGTTTCAAGGCTCACTTCTGAAAACATTCTCTCTTCTCTTATCTTCTCCCAATGATTTCGATGCGAGAATATGTAGAACATTGGAATCATGAATAAGTACAAAACTATTACTATCACCCAAATCACCCAAGCATTTGGAAGTATAGAAGTTTTACAATCTGTGTTATCCACCAAACACCAGCTATCAGTAGTATTAGTAGAAATTGGTGCAAATCCATTTTCTGGAACAATATTTGTGTTACAATGATTGTAACAGAGTTGATCGAAAGTAAAATTGAAAATATTCGATATAACACCAGCTACACCATAATAGAAGTAGAATAATGAGAAAAAGAACCCTTTCATTGAGCTATGGAACTGATTACTACAGAGATGATAGATGTATTGTAGTAGACCTATTGCAGAGATTGCTTCAAGAATTCCAGAGAAAAAGTACTGAGGGATTTGACTAATTAGAGGTATGATAGATGCAGGAGAGTATGTATCACCTTTACATTTCAATTCTATATCATATTTGATACGGAAAACTTCAACTGTAAGAGCACAGATTGCACTGAGTAAGCCAAATGGTAGTCCCCAGAAAACTCGTTTCAGAATAGGATCAACCAATGAAAAATATTTATACAATCTTTGACGAAACTGGTATGCTACATTCTTCCTGATGAAGGCAATTCTGAGGGAAATACAGTTGATCCAGCATGGCAATCCAGGCCTGAATTTATCAAATATGATATCGTTAAAGAAATATTCGATAAATGGTCCTACAATGACTATAGTAAGAGGATTAATGAACCAATAAGAAAGGAAGAAATTGGTATTCCCACAGTAGTAATCATTATTAGAATTGAAAATGATTGGAAATGGTATAAAGCTCAGAAAGTAGGCTTGTTTGGGGAATAGTTGGTAAAGAATTTGATAAGAACCAAGCAATGGCATCAAGAGTATAAGAGTGAAATTAATTTTGATCATTGCTAGAGTTTTATCAACTAATGAGTGGGGATCATCATATTCTCGTTTTCTGGCTGTGTGTAACATTAGTGAATGAAATTCTGCTTTTTTTCTGTGAAAGAATTTGAGTTTAAAAGCTGTGAAAAGTATTCTGAAACCTTTACTGAATGAGAAATTGTTTGGAACAATAGCAGAGTCTTGAAAATATCCAAATACCCTCCCAAATAATGTCAGTATCAATGCGATTAAGATAACGAAAGTTGTAAGTGTACAATGATAATATGGATCCTCCTTCACTATTCTAACGTATACAAGATAAGCGAAAGAAGTGCCTACTTCCTTCGATATGTAAAATAACGGGAAATATAGTAATATTGTCTCGTATTGTGTTCCGTGAAGTATATCCAGTCCAAATGTTATTGTAAACGGATAGGAAAGGGCATAACTAAGCGAGAACATTATGTAACTCAGCACACAGAAAATGTACCCAATATACTGTATGAAATATTTGATATCAGAAACTTGTGAATGCTCATAACCTGTAATAATATTATCTAAGTTGTCTTCTTCAATTTTGAGTAACAGCAAAATCAGAAGAATACAGCTTGCGACGAAAGCCATAAATATCGAAGAAAGTACGAGATTATATCTACGAATCATTTGACGATCACAGAAATATACGATAAACGGAATGAGTAGATACGAAGCAGAAGAAAGGAGTGGTTTAGAGAAATCGTTTTGAAATACATATTTGAAATTCTTTTCTAGAGCTAAGTCTATAATTACCTGAGTGTTTATAAAGAAAAAGTATTGTAAACAAACAATAATAAGATGTAGATAGAGACCTGGTCTGTGTAGTTTGGGAATTCTTTGTCCGAAAAATATGAAAGGTCTAAAAGTATTCTTTTTGAATGGAATCGGATCTTCTCTCGCAGTTCTAATCAGTAGATTTTCTATGGAATTAATTAAAGGATCCAATTCCTCGTCATCATATGGAATTTCAGTAGCCATTTAGCTATATTCTCATTATTTTGTATATTCAGATTGCTGTGTATTCTTAGCGAGTATGTATTTAGCATTAGTTACAGGTAATTCCATGGTAGCTATCAAATTACACTGCATATATTATTTTGAACACTGCAATCCTTTATTGTAACTAGGTACTGAATAAACGGAGTTGCCGGAATAGAAAGGATTGTGGAAACATGTATTTGGTTGCTAAACGAATATCGAAAACTGTTATTCTGGAGCCAACCTAATATACGTAGAAGTAGAACTATTTGGTATACAAACAAATTTTGAACTAAGTATTTGGTTGCAAGTGGGCAACCTTGGTGATAATTATTAATGAATTAACTTTTTTCTAGAAAAGATAATTTCTAATTCTGACTGTGAAGGGTATGTCAATTAGGTTTGAAGACATCCCATTGACTAAATGAGCTGGTTTGAGATACCAGATGTCAAATGTAATTCTAAGGGGAACAATGTCCTATGGTTTCCAACACATGGATGCCAGGCTATAGGTGTGCCAGATCATCAAACAAAGTTCATAGATTTAGGCCCTGGCTGTTTGGTATAAACTTTGGGTGGACATATTATCTGGCATTTTGGTGATTTACACTGGAATTACATATTTAATATCTCTTTGATTCCGCATCTGGATTTACATAATAAATGGCTCATGTGGATCACTCTAACCCGCATGCAGAATAACTGGATTCGCATGCGGGTAGAATTATTTAATACCGCTAATTTTTACAACAGTACCAAAACATGAACTAAGGCAGATAGTTGAAACTAAATGTTATAAAATGAACTAGACGCCAGACAGAAGTTTGGCCAGTGTGAATTGGGTGATTCGTGTTCCACGATTTCACACATATTATGTGCACACTCAAGGAGAGCATGTCCAAATTTTTGGCTCTAACTATTTTATTATGTTGGCTGTGGAGGCCACACGGAAAAATTTACATAGTTATATATCAGATATCAAGTTGAGCTACAGGTCATACATGTGTATACATTGTGTTAGATGATCAACTCATGAAAATATCAAGTAATCCTATACGCAACTAAATATAAATAACCCATAACATTTATTTCAAAATCAGATATATATACTGTCCAGATACAATTATTTTTTCAGTCAACTAAACTCTGTTGTAAAAGTTAACGTCCTCTAGTAGGATGGTGGGTGAGCTCTCAATTCCGAGGTGCGAGCCCATTTTACCTTGATCTAAAATAGTTTTAACTACTCTGTATGTAATTTTACGCTTCATCCACTCAAGCATTGAGAGCTATCTTTCGCACGTTCAAGCCCTACACGCACATAGACAAATACATGCAAACTTAATTATACTATCAACTAAGCTTTACAGTTCAAACTCAAGTTTCAACAGCTACATAACTTGCCAGATAGCTTCGCCTCATAAACAGCAAGCAGTAAAAATACACGCCTAGAGTATTGGTACATCGCACCTTAGTTTCGCTTGCTTTTAGCTCTAATAATTATTCTAGATTTGCGGCTGTTCTGAAATAATATAAATTTGCTCTTTTTTACATGTTCGAATCATGAAGTTAGTAAAACATTTGCTCGATATATTTCCAAATTTTACAGTACAGTAGACTGCGTAACTATTTGATAGACGTAGGGTTCGGTTTCTTGCGCTGCGTGGCTCGCGAACACTACGTGTTGCGGGTGACACCCTTTGGGTGCTCTTGTATTCTTATTGATATATGGGGCCGTTCAAACGTTAAGTAACGCAAATTCCATAAATATTGACACCCCTCACTCTTTTGGACCATTTTATAATACAAAAAGAATGGAGCTGTCACACTTCACATACTCCCCTCCCCTTCTAGCATCACGTAACGTTTGAACAGCCCTATTATACATAGTATAGGTATAGAGTGTATTCAGCAAAAACGGGCGGATTGGGAACAAATTACATGACTATATTTTATAGTAAACAATTTGGAATGTAGATGGTCAGCATTCAGAGAGTAAGAGGTTGGATTCATGGGTATACGAGGGACACTCGAAAAGTTTTGCCGTTTGATATGAAACCTTTAATCTGTCGGATATTTTTCCGCATCCATCTTTTCAGACATATTTTATTAGTCTACTTTGAAACTTTCATTCATTTATCTCTTCTACTTTCTAAATCAGATCTCACAAAACGTGATTTCGAGCAATGATTTTGATCTTATTCAAACTACAGAAGACAAGAGTAGAAATCTATGAATCTTTACAGGAACATTTCTCGGATCTAGCTCCTTCTCAAAGTACAGTTGAACAATGGTACAGGGAATTTATTCACGGAAACTTTGTTCTTGAAGATGCTCCTCGTTCAGGAAGACCGAATATTTCACATAATGAAGAAAATGTTAACGAAATGCTAGATCTAATTACTAAAGATCCTCATATTACGTACGCTCAGTTAGAGTATGAAACCGAGTTATCATCGGGGACAATTAATATCATTTTGCACAAAGAGCTTTGTGTCAGGAAATTGTGTGCCCGATGGATCTCCCATTCTTTGAACTTACAGCAAAAAATATCCCGCATAGACTTTTGCAAAATTTTGCTCAAAAGGTTTGCTAATGGAAGTTCAAGAGCTGTTTCTGAGATCCTTACAGGTGATGAGACATGGATATACCATTATGATCCAGAAACAAAGCGAATGTCAAAGGAGTGGGTTGAAGAAGATGCCCCACCTCCAACCAAAGTGCGGAGGGCGAGATCTGTTGGGAAACAAATGTGGGCGATTTTTTTCAGATCTAATGGGTTTGTCGAAACTGTTGCTCTCGAGGATATAAAGACTGTTACTGCCGACTGGTACACTACAGTGTGCCTACCCAAAGTCATCACAGCGGGAGAAGACAGGCATTAGAGGAATTCTTTTTCATCATGATAATGCATCATCGTATACGGCAATCTGAACTCGTGAGTTATTAGAAAATTCTGGACTCAAAACATTACTTCACCCACCCTACAGTCCTGATTTAGCCCCTTGCGACTTCTGGTTGTTCCCTAGACTCAAAGATCAATTACGTGGGAGGAGATTTTCGACTAATGAGGAGTTGAGAAGGGCACTTTTCCAAGCGATCGGAGACATACCCAAAGAAGAGTGGAAAAAATGTTTTGATAATTGGTTTACCAGAATGAAAAAATGTAATAGATTGTCAGGGAGAGTATTTTGAAAAATGTAAGAGTCAAATTTATGATTACTATCTGATATGTCGATCAACGTCAAAACTTTTCGAGTGCCCTTCGTAATAGTGCAAGGTTTGGCACCGAAATATCGTTTATGAAAAAATATCGAAAATATCATACATTCCGATAATCTATAGAAAATATCGATATTTCGGTAAGTTTTCTATTTTTAGAAATATCTAACCGATATTTATTGTATCGGGGAATTTTCCGATATATCTTATCGCATTGGAGATTTTTAACCGATATCGATATTTGCCAACCTTGAATAGTTTATTTTGAGTCGAGAAATTCCTCCCCATTCGGATTCCCAGATACAGAATAACAATTTCCTTACGTAATTGAGTTAGCAATATTGATAACATAATACATATAACAAAACAAACAACAAATACCTATTAGATATTTAACATATCGAAGCAATAGCTATAACCAGAGCAAATAGATAATTAGAATTAGAAAATTGAATAATCGTCTGATTAGCTTCTAGTATAGAATACCCCAGTAACCTTGTCGCCATGTTTATCGTAACATATACCAATGAAACGACACAGGTTTGGTAATGTCTCAACTAATGCTAGGATCGGTACCTGCACTAGGAATATTATAAACAACTTAAGCAGGGTGATGCTATTGACAGAGAATAGCTCGATTATCATTAGAATGAAAGACAATGATGGTAATGTAATGATCATCAAAACCATCTTAATATCTTTCGCTACACTATTTCTTTCCGATGAGAGTGTCTTGGAAAAGAATTTAAAATAGGACCATCCAATTAATTGCACAATTCCTATTGCAATCACAAGCGATAAGGATAATACAACTGCCATATGTCTATCATAATAACTTTCTTTACTACCATATTTTCCCAGTATAAAGGCACATTGAGGGATAAAATTCGCCAAGAAGAGACCGAAAAATTTCAGAAAAAGCACCATTCTATTTATTACCTTGACGCGATAGAACATGTTATAACTGACAATCCAAAAGGTACAAAGGACACACATGGCCCATACAAAACTATAGAAATAATTCGCATGAAGTTTTAGGAGAATTGGCACGAGATCAATCTCAGTGAAATTTTGTGTAAAGTTAATCACAGCTAAAGACTCTTTGGAAAAAACTGTAATAGTATCTATTATTAGCATAGCGCTTATTAATGCAAATACTCCATCGGTAAAATGCATGAATCTTTCATTACTTAACTTTCTCTTGTAATGTTGTAAGTATGAAACTATTCGCTCAATGCGCTTCGTTTTCTTCTGAGTGTAAATGAATATTTTCTCGAGAATGACGGAATCAAATGGAGAAATTATGGCTATTAGGTATACAATAAACAGAAAACTATTCCCAACTGATGGTATAAACCATAATGCATATCCAAGAATGACCCGAATTGGAATATCTAGCGTTGCATGTAGCTGTATGAACAAAACTATGAAATTCGAATTCTCATGGGTCCCATCACGAAAACTTTCATAATAATTGTAGATATACACATAAATGATGTGAGTACATTGAAATATACCAGCTAGAGCAACGAAAAAGCAGAAAAATCCAGTAACAATTGCATCTGATTCTACACCATATAGTAGAGATGCAATTGGTAGGAATGTCAGAGAGGCAAGGATACCAAGATTCAACCAAACAACAAATTTATCCAACATTGGATAGAGATAGATAACTCTTATTTGATTCAACCAGATTGAAATTATGTAAACGTATCCTACAGATATTACAATACCGTTTACAACAATTGCTGGCCAACTAACTGTATTAGGATATATCCTAGCAAGATGATCGTATAGAGACATCCCTTTGTCAAGAGGTATAAGTAAAGTCAACTTAAATGAAGCTAATACCAAGGTAGCTATTACTGCCAGGTAAATATCGCAGAAATACTCGAAACGTTCATGTTCACATTGATCCCATTTTGGGGTAGGGAACCCGAGGGAAAGCGATGCTGATAAATCATTTTGGGTTATATTTGGTTGGTCATCTGCTGAAAGAGGACTTGGCTCACGACTCCAATAAATATTCCGTTCATATGTCCTGGGAAGGCCCAATTTTGTGTATTGACCTACCCCAATACTCTCTTTCCCACCTAATTCAGTTGAGATATCCTTTTCAGTAACGACTGTAGCCATCAAAATATATTCATATCCAAATATAAATGAAAAATAATCAATTTTTGTGATTATACATATTTATACATAATCAAAGGGTTTATGCCTAGAATAATAGAGTACCAGAAAGAATATAATTTGCTTGATTAATATTCTATCAGAGAGTTTTTCGAAATTTTTGATGTGGAAATTCTTTACAAATAATTTTCATTCATTGAACAAAATGCGCGAAAAACGTGATTTATTAACACTTTACTAATTTCTTCTGCATACACCACAGTGGAATGCTTGCAATAATGGATTCATAAATTAAAATTTAACATAGAATACAAACTTACATAACTTTGCTTATCTTTTAATTAAATAAATATATAATTAAAAATCATAATACATAATCAAATGTTAGAAACCACGACGAGTGATAAATAGAATACTTAGAATAAATTTCTAAATATTTCTTTTGTGCTATTCCCCTTGTAATTATGATATGCTCTTAGAGATGGAGCTTGAGTTGTATATGCAGAGATACCTTTGAGTAGTAGCTAAGGCGATGTTAATGTTAGCATTCTTAGATTATGGGGAAATGAATATTTACATATGACATATCTATACAGAAAGTCATTGTATTCTGTTTATGAATGTATGGCCTAACATTCTTAAAGTGCTTCTGGAACAATTTATTCTGTTTGTTTCTATAGAGGAGTGATATTAGAAGGGGAGAGAGGCATTTGTGGAGGTTAAAATTTAAGGTATTTTGCTAGCTGAATTATATGCAATATATTGAAGTAAGAACAAATGTTAGAAGAACAAAATGTCGTTGATACATCCACAGAATCAGGTTAGTATAACTATTTCAATTATGCAAACCATTTAATCAGATAGAATTTGACTAGAATAGTTTCCCTGATTAAGCGTAGTTACTGATTTACAGAAATTCATATCTCTATATAGGATTCAGGAGGTGATCATTGATATAGAGCGACGAATATTTATTTACAAAAATTCCATTCCTAAGTTTTGCATATTTTATATGAGTTATTCTAGGAATTGAGAGATAGTAGTTGAGTTATGGGAATTTGAATAAACATACACTAGAACTCTGATAATACGTACAAAAGTTGGGGAAATGTTATGTATTTTCCGAGGCGATTGTACGTCTTATGATAATACGTACACTCTTATCTGAATAAATATTGTATTCAATAGAACTAAATTTGGTTTGAAAGAAGTATTAAGTATTAACTGAATGTATCTGTATCCGAATTCTACATATTACTATAGAATTAAGAAACTATCAATTGCTACATTATAGAGACAAAGATTAATGTGTACACGAGGCAAATATCTAATAATCTAGAAATTTAACATTTTTCACAAATCACACTTCACGATCGAACACGACGCTTTATATGAATTCTTCTGTTTCACTGAATTGCTCAATATTGGAGTCACTTTGGTGTGTGTGTGTGTGATGATAACATCTTGAGTGATTACGAATATGCCTATATACTGGTTGATTTAGCAAACAGGCATAATATGATATTCAAATGATTTAATAGGATTTGAATTGTATACTGTAATTATATTCCTAATACTTGAGATTTGTCAAATGTGAATATTGGACAACAAAGATAAGAGTAAGGGCTAGTATAAATAGAAATACGGATACCTGATTTGTAAACTGCAATTTTAACACTTTTTGAACAACCTTTACATTATAATACTATCACGTTTCCTATATAATGAACTAAAATTACATTTACAGGAAGTCCCAAATATATTTTTCTAATCAAGTTACATGAAATTTGCAAATGAACTTTTTGTACTTTCATTTCTTTGATAATAGTTATCTTTCCTATAATTAATTCAAATGTCGTGTAGTGGAAATCCAATTTATACTCGAGTTACTGCCTCCACTGTTATATGTATATAGGTGATGATTATTGATAAATATAAAATAGATATACAGAATATAATTATCTAATTTTTTTTAGTGTTTCCACCGTTTGGCAGGCAATATAGTTGCAGTTACATCCATTCCGCACTCGATTAATATATTTTTACATTTTGACTCTACATTATTCACTATTACTAGAACTTATTGTATGTATATTTTGTTTTATAGAAAATATACTAGGTGTCATGTTTTCTCCAATAATTGATGCTGCTCCAACAGTTGAAAAGACACATGTTGTATTAGGAATATGTGCTATGGAGAAAAAGGTAACTATTATACAAACCAAGTTTCAATTTCTTATAAGATACAGTTTCACTACAATTCAACTTTGGTCAATGAAAATAAAACTTCCAATGCTTGTTGCGTACCCAAACAATCAGCAGGGCTGTATCAAACTCATTTTGAGTTGGCTACTAATATATTTGTTGAAATGTTGCATATACATAAGGTAAATCAAATCGTAAAAATTTGCAAAATAATGTGGTTTGTTTGGTGTGTCCAGTTTATATTGGCATACAGTATTTCTAAGAACGAATTTAATATATTGCAATTTTGTTGTAGTCACATTCAATTCCAATGGAACAAATTCTTGATCGGATCAGAAAAACTATCCTCGTACAAGTTATTATATTTAGTGAAGATACAATACTGAATAAACCAATTGAAGACTGGCCTTCTTGTGACGCGTTTATGAGTTTCTATTCTACTGGATTTCCTCTTAGTAAAGCTATTGAGTATGCTGATAAATATCAACCATTCTTGATCAATGACCTGAGGATGCAATATACACTTCTTGATAGGTAGAATACTTATGATATTTATCGAATAGTAGCATGGTTTATTCCTTATTCCTTATTTATCAAACACTTTCATATACACAAGTACTATATGGATCTATTAAACGGATACGGTCTGCAAAATGTTGGAATTTTTGAAGGTCAAAAAAGTGTAAATTTAAATGTTTCACGGGAATTGTGGAAAACGTTTGTGCTAAGTATTTAGTGTTCCGAATCATTACGATTGTAACAGACAGACCCAATTTGACTATTTCAAAGTTCCCATTGCTCCATGATATGAAATATTGTGTGTCCCAATTAGCCTCAATCTTGTCCTACTTGCAGATCACAAAACTAAGCATTAACAGTATTACATTCCATCAAATATTAAGTAGATTTAAGCTCAATTTACTTATTACGAATTATCACTTAATAATATATAAATTAATTACTCCTTGTAAATTCAATTTGTCAGTAATTGTGCTTTTGGATTGGTTTTACAAACTAAACCAACGAAAGGTTAAACTGAAAGTTTGTAATATTGCTACGTATTAGCATGAATATGTTCCAATTTGCATTTTATGTTTGAACCTTACTTCTTATGTGTAGTATTGGTTGGGAGCAGTTTATTAGTTGAAATGATTTGCATTTGGTGTTTTCATAGTTTCAGTTAATTGGGTGTTAATATCTATTACTGTGATACTATTAATGTATTCATGTTCGTAGAGTTGACGTCTATCAGACATTAGAAGAGGCAGGTATAGAAATACCACGTTATGCTGTATTACGGAGAGATGGTACTAAAACTGATGAAAGTAAGTGTTTATACAATACATACACGAGATACAGTAGACTCTAGTTAATAGTATACGTTAGGGTATTTCATGCTCTTTGTGGAAAATAATTGAAAGGAGTAGAGTTCGCCTATTAGCAACCGTTGTTAATAGACAGATTTTGTTATTAGACGAATTTCTAATATGCAAACACCCCTGTACGTTTTTTATGGGACAATTTTTGGAGAAAATGATCGCACAGTACTAATGTCCTAGTAAAGTCTACTGTAGAATGTACAGTAATATTGTATTAGATATAATTTCTTTTCTTAGAACTGGGTTTAACTGAAGAAGCAGATTCCATTGATATTAATGGAGTAACTTTTCAAAAGCCATTTGTTGAAAAACCACTTCATGCAGAAGATCATAGAGTGCACATATACTATCCAACGTCAGCTGGTGGTGGCCAAACTCAACTATTTCGAAAGGTAAAGTTAATGAGACCTTATACGTATATAAGTTGGTTTGTCATTTTAACAATTATTAAATTCGTTAGGTCAAAGATAGAAGCAGTATTTTCATAACAGACTCCAAGATAAGAAGAACTGGTTCATACATCTATGAGGAGTTTATACGTACTAATGGAGCTGATGTTAAAGTATACAGTATAGGACCTGATTATGCTCATGCTGAGGCTAGGAAAAGTCCTGTAAGTCGTTTCATGAGAATATACTATGACTCATAAAATTTAAGGATTTTTATTGGAATACCATACATATGTTGCTACGAAATTGAAGCAACATATTACAAATCCCCAACACTATGATTACGTCACTAAATAGGTTGCTGTTAGTACGATTTATATATTCTATGAATTGAATTATCTAACAATGATATTCTGTACAGGCTCAGTCTTAACAATATAGATAATATTGTTAATGGACGGTTTATTTATCTACAAAATGCTCTATCTTAATTTTACGAATATATTTGTAGTCGTTGGATGGAAAGGTAGATCGAGATCAATACGGAAAGGAAGTAAGATTCCCAGTTATGCTCACTGCTACAGAAAAAGCTATTGCTAAAACAATTGCAATTACATTTCGAGTAAGTTAAAGTATAATTCATATAAAAAAGATTATTATTATTATTATTATTATTATTATTATTATTTCCAATGTAGCACAATGTCTGTGGGTTTGATTTATTGAGAACGAAAGGCAAGATGTATGTCTGTGATGTCAACGGATTTAGCTTCGTGAAGTCCTCACCTAAATATTTTGATGATGCTGGTGTGTTATTAACGTGAGTAATACCATTTATAAATACTCGATAAAATGTAAATAAAGTGATCGTCATAACCGAAGCAAATTTGCATTAAATTGGTCCATTGCATATTGTGTATTGAATTACATGCATGGGCCTAGTTCTGGGGGAGCTGGCACCCTCAAAAATATCAGTAGGTCCCTAATATCATAAGTAAAGCCGCAAGTGAAAATTTCAAAAAACATATGTGTAGCCCTAAAATTTCTGCTACACTCATACACCCATGATTACATACTTGCCAACTGTACAGCTATGGCGAAAAGCCAGGATTTTGAAATTATTCAAGTGTCATATCCAGTCAAAATGTACCCAAAAGGAACGTGTCCAGAAGCAGACTAATATGCTGTCTGTATTCTTAATCTGGTTGGTATCTATGCTATGCTGAATAATTCATATTGCGATTACTTTAGATCGATAATACTGGAGAATCAAGCTCCATACTTAATTAACGAGATTCCACGGATAGTATCAGGTCATCAAGATAAACCAATAAAGCTACAACAGCCAACCATAAACATAAAGTAAGACTGTATTTTCTAACAGTAACAAAATGATAGAATACGTTATTTACCATCACATCTGTTTAGTAATAAGAGTGATGAACTGAGATGTGTAATTGCGGTCATGAGACACGGAGATCGTAATCCTAAACAAAAGATAAAGCTAGTGATCTCGCATCCTAGGTAAGTATTGTATTTCTAGATCGATTATAAGGACACCATTTTGAGTAGAAAATCTCAAACGAATTTCCGAGCATTCTTACCAATTATATTTAAATGAATAAGAACTAAATTTTGGATTGAAAGAAGTAGTAGTATGTATTAATAGAGTGTAGTTCTCCCGAGTTCTACTTATGAATAATTACTGTAGATTTACTGAACTCTTCTCAAAAAAAGTGAATAAAAAGAATCAAGATTCGATAAAGCTAAAGAAACCAAAGCATTTACAGGTTATTAAGTCATTGACTTATCTTCACAATAAACGTTCCCTGTTCATATCCCTCAAAAATCTGAATTGCTTATCTGCTATTAGAATGTGTACAGACTTGTTTCATAAATTTTTGACCGCAAAATATATTGAAATTTTATGATATAAATGTATAAAAATTTGTTAATATTTTATTGCATATTTTGGAAATTATGATTGTACATTTATTCATTAAAGTGTTAATGCGGATCAAGTAAAGTTTGGTGACTATTTACCTTGGCATGATAAGGTCATGTAAAGTAATACATGTATTTATTCTCATCCCTGTCCGTACAAAATTGTATCCACCCTCCTGAAAATTAATTCTTTGATCAACAGACTGTAAAATCCATATTTTACTACTTGTAAAGTAGAAATATTCAATTTCTTTAATCCCAGGGAGAGAAAATCGAAAGATTTTACATATTAATTGGCCTAAATAAAATATAAATAGTATGTACACCGCGTCCCACATTCCTAAGAAATTCCGTACGAAAACGTAATTAAGTGTACAGGGTTTAAACTAGTCCGGGTGTAAATTGACAAATAAAAAATGGGCGTATAATTCGTGTGTGTAAAATATAAGGTAAGAGAATATTATTTCAAGCAAATTGCCTCAAAAAGTTGTTTTGGGCCCAAGCTGGCCAGGGTAGATGCTTTTTTGACAAGATTGGTAGCGCAGAATTGAGAAAATTTCATAATGAGTAATAGATTAGTGTTGAGTCAATTATACTTAGTTGAAACTGGTTAGAGTGAAATAATATTTGATTTAATTATTCGATAGGAATTCCTGGATCTTATCAAAGAGGTATTGAACAGACAAGAAGAAGAGTCTGTGATAGCTTCAAAAGCTAAAGAACTGAATCAAATGAAAATTGTATTAGAAATGTAAAAAGCAAACTTATTAATGATAACATAATTAAAATAATATCGATATTATCTGAAAATTTTTTGGGCCGATCTTACAATCGATACTAATGTGCTATTTTCAATATTTATGTTTTCTATGTTTGTTCCATCAATATAAATAATAGTTTCTTTAACATTAGTATTCTTGTTAGGTATGGGAAGTTTTCTGGGATTAATAGAAAGATTCAAATGAAGAGACAGTTGAAGAAAGGTAGGAAGATTAGGTAACTTTCTGTTATATTATCCCCCACGTCTTGGGGAAATGTAAATTTACGAAAATAAATCAGGTTCAGTAAAGCGATATTAATCTATTGGTCGTTCCAAGGAAACCGTGAATTCCAAACACCGTATTTCCCTGAATAAGCGCCGGGGCAAGAAAAAGGCTCTAAGACTGTGTTTAAAAATTAATCACCACCTCTAGAATAATCTTGATGAATTTAAGCCTCATTTGTCCTTGCAACAAATTAGAATAATTTGTTTCTCAGAATCTTTTTGTATCATAAAATGGTAAAGAATTTGTACGAAAAAATGCCCCACGAAAAGAATAAACGCTCGAGCGTTTATTCAGGGAAATATGGTACATCAAAATAACAGTATTAATATTACATATACGTTAGACATGTATTCGTATATCCTACCGTACACTATGCAACTTTTGTTACATGAAAATTGCATTGTTGCAGGAAAATAAAACATGATCCTATGACCATCAGCAAGTTGCTTACAGCATTGTTGCATGAAACTCTTGCCAATATGGGTACAATGCTTTGCATGGAAAATTCAACATACACGATGCTGATTAGTTACATGCAACAATGTTGTATTGTGTATGGTGGAAATTATTGCTATGCATGCACAAAGGTCATTTGAACCAACCGATCGCGAACCACAGCCTTTGCACAGCCTCCACTGTAGCAATATGTATTTCCCTTCTTGTCCTATTCATAGGTAATCAAGACCCGAATTCACATTCCTTCTTATTGATATTGAAATGGGGTGGAGAGTTAACGAAAACGGGTAAAGCACAGGCAGAAGAGTTAGGAAGATACTTCAGACTTAGATATCCTGGAGATCATGGTAATGTATTTTGATGTTTGTTTGTTTGTTTTGACATATCTGTTATGAAGGTATCATCATTATTGATTATATTAGAAAACTATAACTCAATTCTTGGGTCTGGATTCCTACGGTTACATTCCACTTACAGACATGATTTGAAGATATACGCTTCTGATGAGGGGCGGGTACAAATGACAGCAGCAGCATTCGTAAAGGTATAAATACAAACTATACACTTGAATACAACATGTAGAATTTAATTATTCAACATTAAAACAATGAACAATCTGAATTTATTAGCAAATTTCAAAAAGATTCATAAAATTTTGAAAAGATATCACTCTACCGTCTGAGTTAGTCAGGTAGTGTTTTCAAACTTTTCCATATTGATAATTTGAACTCCAAACCATATTACAAAACTTCTAAAACTATTCCTTATCTCGTCCATCAAAATGCATAGTAAATATCATCGATTTAGTAATGATTGCGATGCCCCTTCGACTTTACTAAATCGATGTTACGCTGTATAGGGAATGCTAGAATTAGAAGGGAGTCTCCCATCTACTTTAGTTCATCTTGTAAAGTGTGATGATGATAGCACTTCACTACTGGACACCTCAAGTAATGATAATATTATAATGGCTAAGTAAGTAATTATATTTTCTGGTATTCACATCAGTTTTAACTATAATATTAGTGCAAAGAATCGACTCCATCAAGTAATGAAAACGAATCAGATATTTAATGATGGTATGATTGAGCAGGTTAGTAAGAGGATACTTTTCAGATAAACCGTCAGCTTTTCCATGACCCGAGAGACTGGCTGGTTCAGTAAATCTCAATTTACAGTAATAAACCTTACTAAATAGTAAATCAACAAATTCCTTCCAATATTATCAGATCACATGATTATATTCACATACATTTATCATAATAGTTAGCATCGACAAGATCTCCCTCCTTACTAGCAGCAATTAAGCGAATAGGGAATCCATATGATCAGTGTATTAAGGTTAACAGGAGAGTACACTCACTGGTGAAACATCTAGAAGAACTGAGAGAATCCTCGTTAGAAGATGGTATGAAAGTCGCATATACGCATATATACTGTAGAGGGGTCTATTAGCAAATCATATTTTACGTGAATTTTGCTTGCGAATTCGCGATTATGCGAAATATTTACCAAACAAAATGCAGTCCATATCCATGAAAAATTTGAAGCACGATTTAATATAATTCTAAACCCGCGTTGAATATGCGAAGGTTGGTTTCACAAAAATTAGAAAGTGATAGCTTATTAATACGAAAGAATCATGTCAGTCCTTTTCTGTAATGTATACTTACCAACACATATTTTCCGGGATTTTCGAAAATTGTTTCACATCCATAAATTGGAATTTCAGGATTTACATGAATTCAAAAGTCTTCCTGCAATTCTTGTAAAATTCTGTGATTTTCCAGGGATCCTCAGAGGGTTGGCAATTATCTTAGAATGATATATATTTTGTTGTGTAGGGAGACGTTTAGAAGTTTTAGAAATGATGATTCAAAGATGGCAAAAGTTGAAAAAGGTAAAATAATTTCTCGATCAAAAATTAATCTCATTTCATTAATAGATTGTTTGTGAGATAATAAAGCAATCAGTTTGGGCTAATTATGAGTTCATTTTACTGTTGTTAATATTTTATCTAAATACACATATATTTAATTAGGACTTCTACGATTTAAAGAGTAACACTTTTGACATAAGCAAGATACCAGACCTCTACGATTGCATTAAGTATGATATCATGCATAACAAGTGAGATTATAATTCATTTCTATCTAAGAATTACATATAAGCCAACTCATGTTATATCGTAGCTCAAGGGACCGCGCTAATTATTCGATATAATCCATTAAATATCTTACTTTGACGGTTTGGAATCATATTTGTACGATTTCAGAATTAGATATAAGCGGGTATTTGGAATTTTCGATGAAGGAGCAGTTGAAACGTTAACTGAAACTCCGGCAAATTACATACACTCCTTCCTTGTCTTAAGTTATTAGACCATTTGTGAAGCAACGATCCTTTTGCTTTACAAAATGGTGCAACTTTTTGTTTAGATATAATCCACTTTGAAGCTTTAAGTTAGCTAATAACTAACATACATATTTTAATTAATATAGAGAATATTTGTTTAAAGATGCAGCAAAACTTCACAATAAGTCTAAAGCTCTTGCAGATATTATTATACCTCAAGTAAGTATTTTTATAGAAGAAACTCTAAAGAAGTAGGGCGACTATTGCAGGCGTATATTTAACAATGCCGTAAAACCTATTACAAGTGGACAAGCCGGTACGGAGCCCGCGAAAATTGGTGAGAAGATTATTGGTATGGCTATGAAAAGTGGAGCAGCTTATTAGCACTGTAACCATATAATACATTATTGAAAATTTGGGTAAAGGTCACTCCCCACTTCCTTCAGCTATGTACATGTGGTTAATGGCGTACCTAAATATGACCTTTATTTCCCACCGACCTACACCGGTACACACAGGGTTGGGTTCAAGTACAATTGTACTAACTACGCACTTTCGCCATTTTCCGTTGCACTCGTATTTCTAGTTGAATATTTAAAACTTGAACTCAACCCTGGCTCTACCCCTACCCATATAGTCCAAGATAATGCCCAGACAGACATAACTAATACTATTCTATCTGTACGTAGGAGTATGGAATCACTGTAGATGAGAAAATAAGGATAGCGCAGACTATTTGTAATCCTTTACTGAAGAAAATAGTATCAGATTTCTTACACATTGAAAACAACTCTTATGCTGAACAGGAATGTTTCCATCTTCTAAATCCAAAGTGAGTTTTGTAATTAGTTGGTTCCGATTAATCGGGACACTTTGCCAGGTAGGAGATATGAATAGGTAAATTCGCGTGATGGCCATGATTAGTATAAATTGTGTATCATGACTTGACCACACCCATGTCGGCCTGTTTTTCAAATCGAAATGGCCATAGGATTAGAACTTGGACTAGACCAAAATCATATAATCAGCCTAAAAGGAAAGTTTGGACATATGACCACAGGTTGAGAAACTTCATTACACTATGAGGCTACTCTATGTACTTTTGAAAACACATCTTGGTAGGACTGTGACTGTAACCCTAACAGTCCCTGTTAACACTTCTGTTCAACGCGAGGAATACTATTTGCATCACAATATGTATCTGGATAGTTTGTATTAGTCTATGGGATTATAATATATCACTAATGTAGTCGTTATTATACTGACTGCATGCTACTACATTGAATATATTACGACTTTACGAGGCTAATTTAATGAATACACATACATATTAATTATTAATGAACTAGAAACATTGCAATGAGTAGGTAGGATTAAAAGAGAGAACAAATATTAATCCTAATTTAGAAATTCCAATACCATACGGACGATTAAACTCTCCTCTCTTCTCCCCCTTACCTTTTCCAATGGAGTGTATGAATTCCCCTGATTGTGTAAGTATTTTGATAGAATGATGTCCTGTATCGCTTATGATAATATTACTAGCTAGGTCTGTACAGAAAAACCGTGGGCAACATAGTAAACAATTTTGATCCTGTCCCTGAGAGATACAAGAGCTGAGATAGTCTCCATTTCTAGAAAATAAATGCACACATCTAGGACTCCAGTCTAACACCACTACACAATCTTGAGTAAGCTTAACATCTTGAGGATGGTGCAGCTGTTTAACACCCAGATTTGATTTGTACTGTAGTAGTGTAGAGAAGATGGAAACTCTGTGCTTGTCTCTATTCACTACAAACACATCTCCATTTGTGTCTATACATATTCCTCCAGGGTTATTTAACTGTTCTTCTTCACTGCTTGTGCTCCAAGTTCTGTTCATAATTTCATGTTTGTTTTTACAAAACTTGAACAGAGAGTTATGCGATGTGTCAGTGATGAAGATATATTCTTTCTTAACAGCAATTCCGTATGGTTCCTTTAGGAAGCCTTTTCCGAAACTTTCAAGGAATTTGCCTTCAAATGACATAACTTGTACTCGACTATTGCCATAATCAGCTATGTATATTCTATGATTATCTTCATCAAGGAATAGACCAGCAGCATCAAATTCATTCTTACCCTTTCCTCTATTACCAGTTATTAGAATAGGTACTTTCTTCAGTGAATAGTCTGGTACCTCCCACTCTAGGACCTCCCCGAATTCTGAGATAGCTGATTGAATTGTTTGTAGTGTGGAATATTGGAAGAGAGGATATGTGAGTTTTGTAGGAGCTTCCAGATCCTGGAGACCCTGTTGATACACCATAGTAGCTTGGTTATGTACTGGAATGTTTGCATTAAATTTTAAACTCGTGTTTTCCATTTGTTTTCTAGTTTTTTCTAGCTCTTGAATTGCTGCCTTGCGAGCAGTCTCCTTGATAGTGTAGTCCTCTTGGAGCTTAGACAGTTGGTGGAGGAGGGCATCCCTCCTCTCGATCAGCTGGGCAATGAGAAGATTGAATGTTTGTTGGATTTCTGTAGCGACAGCATCGAATTGTGCCATCTTGTTGAGTTGTTTTATCATAGGTTTATTAGTTGCCATTTCAGTGATTAGTAAGGTTTTGTTTATTCGAATGATATTTTAGTTAATTCTAACTCTATCTTATACTTGTGTAACTTGAGCATACCATGATACCTTAATGGTTGCTATGGTAATACCTGGAAAATATTGGAATGTTTTGGTTAGAGCACAATGTAGAGATGTTTTGTGCTGGTGAATTATTGTAGCTTATGTTTTGCAGCTGTATATATGTTAGCGGTTAGTGTTGTAGGATATTTAGTGAGATAGCGAGGCAATTCTTTAATTTGTATATGAACTGTTTTCTCTGGAACTTGAAAGTTGAAATTTATAGAGTGCGATTATTTAGTTCCACTATACCTGATATTCTTAGCATAATAATACACACTTGTATATCCATTAGATGCGGATATAAGAATATCGGTTATAAGAACACACTTGGGAATAGCAAATTAAATTCTCATAACCGACGTATTCGTATAACCGGCATACGTTATACATTAATATATGAGGAGGAGTTTTTCTCAGGACCCTAGGGTCCTAGCATTATTTCTGGGACCCTGTTTGAAACTAATCAAAATACACTAGACTGATATAATAAGTTTTTAAAATACACTAAATATAGTGTCCTAGAGCGAAATTACACTCTAGGACCCTAGGGTCTTAGATATAATTTTCCAATATGCGAGTTATTTTTCAGAGGATGGTTATTATATCTAGTATGTTCCATACTTGTGTTCTTATATCCAACACAAATTATATAGGGGTATATGGTAACCGTTTTACCAGTATGATGTTCCTATATAATTATAAAGCGATATCTTCTGTTTACGACATGCCCCTTATAAGAACATTATTTGCAATTCCCGACGATGTTCTTATAACATGTATCCACTGTACTCGTAAGCAGAGTTGTGGATCTGATGTATTTGTATTTCTTTAGTCAAATCAAATCCAGATTCTAAGAAATCATCAAATCCTTACAAATCAAAATCCAGTGCTCTCAATTCTCACGATCTCGTCGAAAATAATTACTAAATCGTACATTTCAAGGTTGCAAGGTTGAGAGAGCCCTGCAAATCACCAAGAAATCCTTTTGGATTTGATGAGTGTTTTGTATCAATTCAAATGATTTACAAATCCACAATTCTTATATTCAGCAGTAAATTGTCGCTCTAAATATTATAAGTATAGACTCCCTCTCACTACGAATTGTGAAATAAATTCTTGTGCCCGGTGCATATTTATCGTGCAGGAAATACCCCAACGCTTATACAGGGCAATACAACTTTTCATAGTCAAATTTGGAAATGAACGTTCGCCCTCATAAACAGTGACTTGTAGAATTAAGAATAAGCGTAGGGACATTAAGGAAGGAACGTCGCCACTAGGGCATAAGGAGACTATAGGGAGACCCTCCTTAGTAAATCGTTGCCCCAAAGCATGTCTAGTGGCAGATCCAAGAGGATTAGTCGGATATTAGGATTTCACCATGATCTGGAATTATTGTGGTAACTAAGGTAACCATTATAGCTTTTGTCCTGGACCTCATTGGATAACTTACAGCGCCACACAGCTCCAGCTAGATTGGTATATACGGGAATGTAGATTCGATTAGGAGATACGATAAGCGTTTCTATCAAATCCATTATTCAAATACGTAGTTCCGAATCCAACTGATATTTACTAATTATGACCCATTGTGTAAATTTATGACATTAATTTAATGAATAGTAAAAGTAAACTAGAAACATTGCAATGAATAGTTAGGATTATCAGATATAACAAAAATAATTCCTAATTTAGAGATGCCAATACTGTGTGGATCGATGAACTCTCCTCTCTTCTTTCCCTTACATCCTATGGAGTGTGTGAATTCTCCTGATTGTGTGAATATCTTGATACAGTGGTTACTAGTATCGCTTATGATAATATTACTAGCTAGGTCGAAACAGAAGAATCGTGGATAACTTAGCAAACAATTTTGTTCCAAGTCCTTGAGAGATACAAGAGCTGAGATAGTCTCCATTTCTAGAAAATAATTGTACACATCTAGGACTCCAGTCTAGCACCACTACACAATCTTGAGTAAGCTTAACATCATGAGGATAGTACAGCTGTTTAGTACCTAAGTTTGATTTGAATTGTAGAAGTGTAGAGAAGATGGAAACTCTGTGCTTGTCCCTATTCGCTACAAACACATCTCCATTTGTGTCTATACATAATCCTCCAGGGTTATTTAACTGTTCTTCTTCACTGTCTGAGTTATCAGTCCTGTTCAGAAGATAAAGTTTGTTCTTACAAAACTTGAACAGAGAGTTATGTTCTGTGTCAGTTATGAAGATATATTCTTTATTCACAACTATTCCGTATGGTTTCTTCAGGATATCTTGACCGAAATTTGTAAGGAATTCTCCTTCAAATGACATAACTTGTACTCGACTATTGCCATAATCAGCTATGTATATTCTATGATTATCTTCATCAAGGAATAGACCAGCAGCATCAAATTCATTCTTACCCTTTCCTCTATTACCAGTTGTTAGAATAGGTACTTTCTTCAGTGAATAGTCTGGTACCTCCCACTCTTTGACCTCTCCGAATTCTGAGATAGCTGATCGAATTGTTTGAAGTGTGGGAAAAAGGAAGAGAGGATATGGTAGTTTTGTAGGAGCTTCCAGATCCTGGAGACCTTGTTGATAAAGTCGGGTAGCTTGTTGATGAATTGAAATATTTGTGTTTACTTTCAAACTCATCTCTTCCATTTGTTTTCTAGTTTTTTCTAGCTCTTGAATTGCTGCCTTGCGAGTAGTCTCCTTGGTTGTGTAGTCCTCTCGGAGCTGAGAAAGTTGTTGCAAGAGAGCATCCCTCCTCTCGACCAGTTGAGTAATGAGAGGATTGAATGTTTGTAGAATTTCTGTAGCGACAGCATCGAATTGTGCCATCTCGTCGAGTTGTATATTTGTGGGCTCATTAGTTGCCATTCCAGCGATTAGTAGTTAGTTTGATTTATTTGAAAGATATAGATTTAGTTAATTCTATTTATACTTGTGTAACATGAGCATACCATGATACCTTAATGGTTGTTCGGGTAATAACTTGAAATTAGGGAATGTTTTCGTCTCGAGTTCAAAGTAGATGTCTTGTGGGTATTAATTAATTATTCTAATTGATCTAGTAGCATTAAGAATTATTGGTGGTTTGTGTGTGTTGTAAATTTGTAATACAGGTAGCCCTTGTCGTTCGCGGGGGCTACGTTCCTGAGAATTGTCGCGAATGGCAAAATCGCGAACGGTAAGACATTAATTCAATGAGAATTGTGGTGTTACTAAATATGATAAGAATGTATAATAAAGCAATAATTATGAGTTTTAAAAGGTTAATGGTATTCACTAAGTTAAAAATATTACTTGTGTGAGCATAAGAGAGTAAAACTTGCTTATTTTTAATAAGAAAAGTTTCTGTTTTCACGTGATCAAAATATAACAAAAACAGTAGATGTGTTGATTTAGATAAAAAGTCCAAAGCTGTTTATCGAGAAAAAATACATTTTCGCCATAGTAATGCATACCAAATATAAAAATTGCAAAATTTTCAACCAAACTGACATAACTCGGAACAAACACCGCGAATAATCGAAACAGCGACCGGCGAGGGCTGCCTGTACTTCATCACTGATTTCTCTAACTAATAATCATTTATAATTTGAGCATATTCATAAGTTCCCGCGCGGTCGTGCGAAATATAGCGGTCTGGTTACCACGAAATTTCCACTTCTCTAGTTTCTCAACTGATGTAGAATCTCCAAAGAGACATGTCAGAACTCGACTTTACTTCACTAGCGAGTCTCATGTACATTCTCTATTCAATATTATCAAGTATGGAGGTCTATGGGAAGTAAGTCTTTTTGAATAAATTTAATAAATTCTAGTTTGGTTAATATATGTGTAAGTCAAGCACCCCTAGAAACTGATCTGGGGTTGATTACAAGTGAGTGGTTACGATTGATATTATATTCTTCCGAAGTTTGCCTGGAAATTCTAGTATTGTTAAGTTAAGGAAAGTTCAAGATCGGTCTTAAATTTGACAATCCATGGCATTCGATCCTTGAAAAGTTTGCGATGAGAATATTCCATCCCGAAACATCTCAACATCTTAGCTATACAGTTGTAAATAAACTTATAATGCTAGACATCACATATTGTAATAAGCAACTCTTGTAATTATACTAAATACATTCATAGGAAGCAGATAAAGAATGGGCAGAAGCAAGAAGAAAATTAGACAAAATATCAGAACTCAATTACAACACACAAATAATATTCCATATATATGAGGATTCTACTAAGTTATCTACAGATCCAGACAAGCTATATGTTATAGTGTATTTCTCTCCTGGACTAAAGACATTGAATCTAAATGATGAATTGGAGATAGTAGAAACCAAGGGCGATGATATTCAGCAAAATATTTGGTAATAGTTACAGTGAAATTCCGGATATATATTATTAAGCCAACTCTTTATCGAGTTATGTACTTTATAAAGGAAGAACACGTGACCTGACCAATCTTCAGATTGACCAGAATTATTACCGTAGGTGTGTGAGCTAGAACATCTAACCTGAATCAGAATTCGCATGATAAATCAAGGGTGTAACTAGCATTATATAATTATGCAGAAGAAGCAATTCTCCTAGCTCTGAGATTTTTATTTACGCACGAGAGAAGTCCGTCAAATACAAATTTATTGTTGTTTGTGTGGTAAATGAACTTCAAAAATTATGATTTACGCCGAGTTCATCGCGAAGCGAAATGTCTATTGCTTTTTAATTTTTAATACAGAAATCCCGCTATCACGGATTTTAGAAGGAATCTTAAGGGTTGGTGAGAAGTCAGGTTGGCATCTATAGATGAATATTTCGAACTACACCCTACAAGGTAGTGTTATAACCATTTCTACTTATATTTCTTTAGCCCTTCATCCGAGTCTCTCTTTGCCTTACCACTACATAGTACTGGCAGCTTAGACGATCTGACTGACTTTAGTTTTGAATTAGATAACTCATTATTCAGAACTACCAGAAAACAGTGTACGTTAATGTTATTAATAAATAGGGTAGATCATATGACAAGGTCGTAGCGAGCAGATCTCAATTGGCCAGGCTGACCTATACAAAAGCGTTTGACTAATACTATTTGTATTAGCATTTCACACCCGGTTGAAACCTGACCTACGGATCGTTTCATACAGCTATGTATAATCCTTAACATATATATCTTTGTACATATTAATGGAAGTACTAATATCTATTGAACAATTATATGAGAACTTAATCGAAGACGTCCCAAGTGTAACGCTGATGTTAAGAATTAGGAGGGTTGCAGTGGGAACGGAATTTCAACTCCCATCCCATTCCACAGGATCTCTATCGGAATTCCCATAGGATTTCCATTCCCACGGCAACCCTGAGAATTAGTCAAGACTTGAGAGATATTTTAAATAATGCACATCAATTATATTCATATTCTTTTAGCGGAATTTGATATAGGAATGAAACTCTCAAAATTAAGAAAACACTATTCTCCTTCATTAGGAAATCTTAACGAAACACTAGGTTGGTTAGAAAACTAAGCATAACAGCCTGAAATACATACACTGGAAAGTGAAAATGCTGTTAATAGTTAACAGTTTAGCCTTGCAGTTAATTGAGCATTAAATAAATGTAGGTAATACTTGTATCCAGGTCGTGGCAAGCAGATTTCAATTTGTCAAATTGACTTGTAAAAAATATGAGCACACAAAAGTTTGTCCAGTACATTAATACTATTTGTATTAGCACTTAGCAGTCCAAATATTGGTCCGGTTGAGATCTAGACAGCCGTGAGATAGACACACGGAAAGTAACCTTTGGCGATCGCTGTTTATTGAAATAAATCTATTTTTACAACAGGACAGGAAGAAGAGATATCAGATGTACCGCCAACAATACACATGCCGTTTAGAGTAGGTACTTCAAGTTTGAAGCAGATTAAGAATCACCTCTATCAGCTGTCTGAAAAGAAACCTTAGAATTTCATTTCACATTCATAAACTCATATTCATAATCTCTTAATTAGTAATGCTAGTTTGTATGTATTTATAGTGTATGGCTACAATTCTGGTTACATACAAAATATTATAGAAGAACCATTGAATTTCAGTATTTATTGACACTTATTAATTGGCGATCGAAATGTTTTTAATAATGGACTCACAACTTTCCTATTTTCTAATGGTAGCTTTTGAAGTACGAATTCTGTTGGATAACTGCCTCGGACGCTCCCCGCTTATAGAGCCAAGGAGATCAAAATTGATAGAAAAGAGTTTCATTATTTAAGAACTTTAATATTCATTGAAATTAATTGGCTGTATGTTCTATATATAATCCTTGTCACTTGTATTAGGAAGCATTTTAGATTTCGCGAAAGAAATGTCAAATGCATTTGTTGGCAAACCCGCACCAGATTTTTCCGGTACTGCAATAGTGAAGGGAAGTTTCAAACCCATAAAACTGGCGAACTATAAAGGAAAATTTCTTGTGCTATTTTTCTACCCACTCAACTTTACATTCGTGTGCCCGACAGAGATAATCGCGTTCAGTGAGAAATCAGATCTATTCAATGCAATCGGCTGTGATTTAGTAGCTTGCTCAGTAGATTCAGAATTCAGCCATTTGGCATGGACAAAACAACCACGTGATAAAGGCGGGCTAGGTGCAATGAATATACCATTACTATCCGACATAACTAAGTCCATTTCTCGTGACTATGGAGTGTTAACGGAAGATGGTGTTGCTTTGAGAGGCTTATTCATTATCGATGGAAAGGGTATTCTAAGACAAATAACCATCAATGATATGGCGATTGGACGGTCAATTGACGAGACATTGAGGTTGGTAAAAGCTATACAGTTCACGGATAAGTTTGGAGAAGTTTGTCCAGCTGAATGGAGTCCTGGGAAAGACACTATTATTCCTGACCCGGTGAAAAGTCAGACATACTTCTCTAGAGGTGTAGACAAGAATAAGTAGAATTTTATGTATTTCCTCAATTTGTTATATAGATTGTATTTTCTTTGGTATCTTTCTTATCACTTCATATTTATTATTATTTATTAAACAATCACCATGTATTTTACGAGAGGAGTTTAGAAATGATTAATAACCGAAAATAATAAGGAAAATATATTAAGGATTTGGAGGATTTGATGGGGGATGTAATATTCACTAAGAAACCTAAGATTCGTTCAACTAAAAATCTAGATTGATAAAAGTAATAAATGTCCAGCCGACAGACTGGGAATGCAGCTAGATCCTCTGGGTTATGTCTCTGACTCTCTACCCAATACAAAATGATTATTTGTAAAAGTGTGAAAATATGCTTGATCATATGATAAATCATGTAGAATTGTAGATATGTATATTTGAAAATGTCAAAATTGGAATCTACATACTCGAAATTACCCCTGACACGCAGTTGAAACGGTATCGTTAGCATCATCTTGAATAATATACAAAAAGGTGTGAAAATTTGTGCATAACATTTCGTAAGCTGAGCCAGGATAGCGGAAGACTGACGCCCGGGTAGGTCCGAGTCTGGATACGCCACTACCACTGAGGACATCTCGTTATAGGAGCTGCACCTAATAAATACTTAAAAATTATAAAGATATCTTTCAATATATGCTGTGAGTCAGCAAGTTTGATGTAAGTCGCATTTTGTATGCATAACATCATTCCATAAATAATGGTAAATAACAATAGTAACTAATTCATTTCATTCTAATCGATGGAAGTTCTACCAAGTGTCAAGTACGAGGATCGCCCTCAACGTTTCGTTGTATTCCCATACAACTTCCCATCAATATTATGGTACCCTGGCAAGCTATTTGAATGGGCCTGGAAGAAAGTAATACATTTCATCGGACATGATTATTTGGCTGAATTCTTCGGGACTTTCATTTTCATTACGTATGCTATTGGTGGAGCTGCTCAAGCCTTTTTTATTGGGAACTCAATCACGGACTGGATCGGGGGTGCCTGGGCCGCGGCAATCGGCATAACATTCGGCCTGTTTGTATCAATGGGTGTGTCAGGTGGTCATTTGAACCCTTCGATAAGCTTAGGGCTAGCCTTTGTAGGCAAGTTCCCTTGGTGGAAGGTTCCTTTCTATTGTATTGCCCAAGTCCTAGGCGCATTCATGGCTGCGTTAGTAAACTATCTCTACTATTTTGATGCCTTAAACAACTATGATGGTGGTATACACGTGTTCAACGGTGTAAATGAAACCTACAGAATATGGACTACTAATCCTCAACCGGACGTATCGAATCTGAACCATTTTTGGGATCAGTTTTTCAGTGCATTTCTCCTACAATTCCTAATCTTAGCTGTTGTAGATAGGCCGAATACTGGTCTAATTGAGTATCTACGTCCTATTGGGGTTGGCTTGATTATCTTCTCACTGGGGGTTAGTTTCTCTTACAACTGTGGGGGTGCCGCTAATCCAATTCGAGACTTCCCTCCAAGATGTTTCGCGGCTTGTATTTGGGGGGCAGGGATTTTCCGTGTACACGATTATTATTTCTGGGTACCGGTAATCGCACCCTTGATCGGGGCACCCCTTGGTGCATTAACATACGTGTTTTTTATTGAAACACACAATTATCCAGCTATGAGGCCCACACTCAAAAAGCAAGTAGAAGTTGGTAGTAGTAAATGTATTGAAGCAACCGAATAGATGTGGAAATATGACGTAATAGCTACTCGTCCTATTTATTTTACTTGTTATTTTTCATTCTTTTTATTCCTCACAATATTTTCAATAAGTTATCAATATGTGGTTCATAGTGAATTCTACCCCTACCCATGTGTGCCTGTGTCTTTTACAGCGTTTTTTCGTTCCCTATTGAGGTCAGATTTTTTGTTAAAATTAGCTCTTTTTAGCCTTGATGGCTATCCATATTCACAGATAGGAATCCAATGACACAACTATTACAATAATTTCCTCGATTATTGTAATAGATTTATGTTGGTGTGTATTATTCAATAAATATCATATACGTGTCGGTGTGATACAAGTACAATCAGCAATACGGAATTCGTATCGAAGCAGTCTCGCCTACATGTAATCAGGTGTGCATAGCATGTCTGTCACCGTGTACATAGTCCTGGGGGAAACTGGCCGAAAAATATCAATGGGACCTTAATACTATTTTGATAATATAATTTATTTCTTGTTGAAGACTTCTAATGCACAATAGTTCTAAAAATATTTGGCATAGTTTAAAATTTGTCAATAGTTTAACAAGTCATTGTATGTAAGTACGAATATCATCATATTTGTAGAAGATTCTTTATTGGTTAATGCGCTGTATCATTTCCCGTGATTACTTCACAATTTCCTAATTTGTCATTAATTTCATCAAAACTTGGAGAACTTTCCAAAACTTTGTAAAGCAGGTGGTCAAACACATTATGTGTTTGTATTAGCTCACTTGAGTTGTGAAAATCAGTAAGGTAGTAATTACCGCGAAATAAATCGTACCTAATTTGATATCTACGTATAAGAGTGATATACCAAAAATCAAATATTCACTGATCACACATCTTAGGGCGTTTATGCATAAATCTTTTTTGCAATATGTATATTTTGGCTTTCAAGGTTTTGACCATACACAATACACAAATCTACGATCTAATGGCGTTTTTGGCGAAATTATCACGACATCCAATGGGGTTGCTGAGCTGAAGGATTTTATGTAGCACGTAGCAACGAGACCGTATTTATTTATCAGAAATAAAGAGGTAATATCCTTATTATAGTTATGGGAAATGGAGGGAATGCTTTTAAGTGTAGGTGACCGTTATACAGAAGTAGTCGTTAAAGCAGGTGTGATTGTAATTAAATGTTAATTGGCTTTGATAACCTTCGGTAAATTAACATTTTAGCTATTAACCATTCATAATTAAAATCTTTACAGTTATAATACCAGAACTATGAGAATACAATTACAAGAAGTGTCAAAGTGTATGCTAAATGCTAATAATAACAACAAAATACTAATACACACTCATTAGATTGATTCTTCTGTGTGTTTTGATGTTCAATTTATAATCACAACTTTCCGACATTAACTTTTGGATTGGGACATATCTCTGGGTCATATTTGTCTCTAAGTAGGAGAGTAAGAACGTATATAGCATGTAGAAACAGGAAAAATATCACCAAATGATGCAATAGAGACACACAGCTGTATATAATATACAACATTAATGCGAGTAGAGTGATCATTAATGGAAGTAACAAGTTTGCGAAAAAGTCAGGCTTTGAAGCAATGTAATTGAAAATATACAAACGAAATTGGGCAAATAGAGATAGATTGTTAGCAGGAATTGAGTAATGGAGGGTCTGTGAAGCTCGAAATAAATCATACATGATTATAATATAATGGTTAGGGAAATAATGACGTGTATACAAAATACCAGAGATACAGTAGAAACATAATATATGTAATACACATAATCTGTAGCAAGGTGAAATAGATGGATGAGAAAGAAGTAGAGGTAGTATGCCGATTATATACAGTGATAATAACATATTAAAGAATAATTGTTTCAATCTGATACATAAATCTGTGGAAAATAGTAAAATTTCCTGTGACAGAACTGAGGAATCCATTAGTCCAAGTAATGGATGTAATAATTGGTAGTTCTCAGGGTAATGGAATGTTAGTTTAGTTCGTAGAGAGGTCGGAGGTGATGAACTTAAAATCGAGAATAGATCCATACCGTAATGGTAACGTGAACGGAGTTCCCTTGGATCAGTAGAATTCCCAAAAAATGAAAGGTAGAGTAAGATTGGATAGAAAAGGGATAATATTTGAGAAAAACTGAGTGGAATCGCAACTCGTAGGAAAAACATAAAACACAGAATAACTGACAAACTCAAAAATGTAAATCGAAAACTTTGAAAGGTAAAAAATAGTGAAAAACAGTCGCGTAAATCTTCGAAAGAAAAGTTTACCAAATTCCATAGCATTCTACGGAAAATTAGTATACTCAGTAACATAGGCAGATCGAAGTCCAAAAGAAATATATTCTTGTCGTAAATAAATACGTATTGAGCTGCCAGAGAAAATAATAGGAAAATAGCGAGATATATTTCATATGCAATTCCCTCAGAAAAATGAGTTTCAATAATAATTGAGTTGCGTAGAGGATTTACGGATTCAGTGGTTACATCAGTCTTTAAGTAAGGGAATAATACTTGTTGAACTGTTAAGGAATTATCAAGACATTTTGACATAGATATCTGTGGGGCTAATTTATGGATATCATGAATAAATGAGTTACTTAAAAGAGTTGAAAGGCATCGAGTAGGTATGCATAATAGGGTCACCTCGGGGTCAGGCCCTTTAACCTGAATAAGTGGAATAAAGGTGTTGGCTGGATTAACTAGACTATTGATACATTTTGCATGGTCGATTAATGCTGGTCAGAGCTTACCTGGGGGGGTTCTATTATGCGGAGTCTAGGCTATTTGAGTGTCATGTCCCGCTAAAACTTTCCTAAATGCGGAGATGCCACGCCAGCCAGCCACGGTTGTTGCTAGGTGCGATTAATTAGTACTAAAACGCTGCCTCACAACAAAAAGAGCATGTTCAACCAAATTCGACATTCTTTTTATCTCCAATCTGGTTTGAATGTATATATTTATCTATACTAGAATGTATAACCAGGCTATACTATATGGCATTGTCATTAGTCGAATGACCTAGAATGCAAAAATCGTGCGATCGGGTCTTGACTGCAGACAATTGCAGGTTATAGAAATATCTAATTTGTATTCGGTAAAATAAACGATACAAATATTCTAAGTAAAATCATAATCCGTTACTTCATAATTACGAAAATTTCTAAGTGAATAGCTCCATCTCTGATAAATTCAGGTTTTATAGAAGCTCTAGGGAATAAAGCAATTTCTCTGTCCTTCCAAATACTGTGAAAGTAATAATCCTCTTTATTGATATTAATTGTTGGGCTCTTGAATTCTAAGGTACTCTTACGGTTGCTATGACAAATCAAATATGTGAGAAACTCAGCCCTAAAGGGCCAATGTAATATATCATAATTTGATCCAATATGAGGGCATAAGTTAATTCGTAATCCATCTGAATATTGAAGCTGAAAATTGAATATAAATCCGTCAACTTGAAATTTGTGGGAAAAAGAAAAAGTTGAAGAAAGACGAGGTTTCATCATATTCTCAATCTTTTCTATTCTCCATTGTAGTTTTGTGGCATTTGGGAGAGTACATAGTAAAGTGTTATCCTCAACGATAATTTCTTCTTGATTAAAATCGCTTTCTTTGGTTAACGATTCCACTTTACGAGTCAATTTTAGTAACATATCTTCTGTTGCATTGAGTTTCTTTTCTGTCTGTTGAGACATTCGTTCCATCATTTCGTTCTGTTTCATAACAATCACTTCCATCGCGTTTAGTTTCAATTCTGTGTGTTCAGTCCTCTTCTCCTCCAAATGCTGATAGAGTTCCTTCCTCTTGATTAGTCCTACTTCACACTTGTACTTTATAAACGGACACCCTACCTTCTTCTCTACACACTCCTCCTCTAGGTGTCGCTCCATGTCCTCACTACATACAAGTATGCCACATCCTAGTTCACATGTCTGTAGCATTTTGAGACAATCATTCATATGGCTAGACATATTACACACTCTGAAATTCTTCTCACAGTGTTCACAGGGAATTACACGTTGTAGACACTTTTCACTCATATGGTTAACGAGTTCATAACGTGGTAACACTATATCACATCCTAGTTTGCATATCTCATGCACGTTACTACACATATCAAGATGGTTTTCACATTCTCCAAGTGTTCCTAGCCATTCACAGCCCCGTGTAGACAAGGGACATGTAGACTTAAGTGATGATATCGTGTTCCTTACGTGTGTATTCGGGTGTGTCTGCTCGTTTCCTTTGGTACAAGATAAACAGAAGTGTGCACCACCAAACGAGATACACGCCTCTCGTAATATTCCACGACAACGGGGACAAACCAGAAGAGCACAATCTCTTTCTGATAAATTCTCAGTTAGAATATCTCTCCTAAAACCTCTAACTAATCCTCCCTCACCTCTAACTCTACACAAATCTGGCCCATGCTCAGAGACTAATTGTACAACAGAATTAGCTGCCATTCAATGATATTATAACCTAAAGATCTCAAATACATATATTAGTATTTCATAACTTCGTAACAAGATACTGACAAGTTTGTGCCTATAAGACGACACTATCTAACTAAGATTATTAAAATAGTATTGGTATAAACTAGATATAATTTTGGTGTCACTATATGTAGTATTATGGCAGAAAACATCAAACAACTACAAGCTGATAAAGGAGGAGTAGCTACAGGTCATAGGAGAGATATTTTGATTGAGAATTTATCAGAGAGAGATTGTACTTTACTGGTTTGTCCCCGTTGTCACGGAATACTGAGAGAAGCGTGTCTATCTAGTAGTGGGGAACAATTTTGTTCCTGTTGTGAGAAGGGAGAAGAACAGTCACACCCGAACATACATGTGAGGAACATAGTTCTCTCACTCAAGTGCTCGTGTCCCTTATACAAACGGGGCTGTGATTGGCTAGGAACACTAGGTGAATGTGAGAAACATCTTGCTGTGTGTGATCTAGTAGATGAGATGTGTAAACTAGGATGTGACATAGTGTTACCACGTAATGAAGTACATATTCATATGAGTGAAAAGTGTTTATTTCGGGAAATACTGTGTAAGTATTGTCAGAAAGAATTGAAATTTTGTGACTTATCCAACCATCATGAAGAGTGTCAAAAAATACCACTAAAATGTGAACTAAACTGTGGCGTAGTGCTATGTCGCGAGGATATGCCACATCATCTAAATAAAGATTGTGGTCGTATGGTAGAGCATTGCAAACTAGGCTGTGGGATAGAGCTACCACGTGATGAGCTTGATATGCATGTGAATACAAAGTGTGTACAACGTATGATACCTTGTGAGCATTGTCACATAGGTTTCAAAGCTTGTGATATGAGTAACCATATGGAAGAGTGTCCCAAAATGATACTATCATGTGAACTAAAATGTGGCAAAGTGGCTTGTCGTGAGGATATGGCACGACACATAGAGGAGGAGTGTGTAGAGAAGGAGGTAGGGTGTCCGTTTATAAAGTACAAGTGTGAACTAGGACTAATCAAGAGGAAGGAACTCTATCAGCATTTGGAGGAGAAGAGGACTGAACACACAGAATTGAAACTAAACGCGATGGAAGTGATTGTTATGAAACAGAATGATATGATGGAACGATTGTCTAAACAGACAGAAATGAAACTCAATGCAATGGAAGATATTGTTATGAAGCAGAAAGAAACAATAAAACATCTCACTCATAACGTAGTAACCCTCTATTCTCTCATTAATACCACCAAGCTACAATGGAGAATAGCTAATATAGACTTTCCATTCAAAAAAGAAAAATTATATCATTCCCAGACATGGAAAATAGCTGCTTATGATTTCAGGTTCAAGATGCATGTTTCTGAGAACTTACATATAAATTTCAATCCTCCGATTGTACCTAAGAAAGATCAACTCAAATGGCCTTTCAGAGTAGAATTCCTTACCCGATTGATTTGCCATGACAACCTTGGTGGTACATTGGAATATTGCAGTGAATTATTTCAGGTAGGGAAAACAGATTATTATTCTTATCATTTTTGGAAAAATAGAAACATTGCTACGTTCTCTCAAGCTGAAATTAATGAAGGATGTTGTAAAGATGGAGGCATTGACATAGAAATATTTGTAAATATGAGATAATAGTGCTTGATGATTTCTCAGTATTGGGCAGACTTAATGATTTTTATTAGAATTTGAATTTGAATCATATTGTCAATAATGATAATTATGGGAATTTCGTGTCTATTGTGTTCACTGCTGTGCTACATTACTTTAGATATAAAATTGTGGGATAAATATAAGTCAATGGGCAATGGGTCACACGATGGTTCATATGTTTTAGCTCTGCTGTTCACACCTTTAGAGATAAAGACACCAAATTTGGCTTTTATACTCGTAATAACTTCTAGATGTACACATGATATTTGAATTTTTTCACCTTTTGATAACTCTGTAATTTGGCTCATTTAGATTGTATGGTCTTCAATTAAGCATAAATGCATAAAATTACTTCTGGTCGAGTGTATGTAATTAATTAGCACTGTAATGTCCTTATTTATCACATGATTAATCATATTTTCACACCTTTTTATCAACACTTCAAAATTGTCCTAGAGATTAGCTTCCGCCTGCTAATTAGGGGTAAACAGGAGCGTATAATTCGATTCTGACGCTCTCAACTGTATAACAGGATTATTTATATACTATCTGAAAATTTCTTTGCTGAAGTGGATATTTACTTATTTAGTAGAATATTATAGTGTCAATAATCCACTGAAATGAACTTGGTGAATTTAAGTCGGCACAGACGGTGATTTGAGATTTTTAGTAATTACATGCGTATAGTATGTGTGCAACTTGACAGCGCTTTATGTGGTATGAATGGCAGCAAAGATCAATTCACCTGAGACTGAACCGGAATTGTGCCTAGTCAAAGAAAATAGAGCAGGGTTCTCCCCAGTCACTCCTTCAGAGTAAAGGATATCGGCTGCGATATCCCTTACAAATATTTCTGTGGATAAATATTTTCTATTTACAGTAAACTCTCGTTTAACAAACTGCTCGGGTTTCAATTCGTTTAAGCAGAATTTTGTTGTAAGCGGAGCAAAAACAGTTACATTGCAATTCGAGATATCAAAATCAGCTGTTCACTTCAGAGTTTAACAATTAGTAGAACTCGGCTTATAGGAGCATTTGTTGACAAATTTGCTAAGCATTCAGATGACGTCATTTTGACTTGGAAATAGTTTATAGAGATAGAGTATGCATAACATATTTATTAGGTCCAAATGGCACTATTAATATTGTCGCTACAAATATATATCCAAAAGGTGTGAAAACCGCAAAACTCTCGATTGACTATTCTCCACAACTCAAAATTTTTAGTCGTGGAGAATAGTTAATCAAGAGAATACTTAACAGACAACTTCAAACATACCAGAAAAGCACATATAATCAAATGCAGCAATATACAATATATAAATAAGCAAAAATATAAACAAATATTTCAATCAAACATTAGACTCATCAACAGGAAGACTCTGTACAGACGACTCAAACTCAATCAAAATATTCATGTCACTAGCTTGACTCAAATCCTCAGAGCTATTATTAGAAGTTTGAAAATTTATAACTTGAGCATTAATATCTATGAAATCACTACAATCAGCTCCGCGTTTAGCAGTAGCTGCAGTAGAGGTTAGAGTTTTCGGTGCACGCATATGCTGATGAACTGGTATAACAAAACATGATATATCGTCCATGCTAGCGAATTCATCGTTCGGTGTTCTCCAAGATCTAGCTGTACTCTCGCCTCGCGCTTTTCTCACCAATTCAACAGCAGTTTGTATATACCTCATGGGATCATCAACAAGGAACTTCGCCAAAGTACCAGATACACTATCCACTGCTTCTTTATTCGTTAAACACTCCCATAGACCATCTGACGCTAGTATTATGACGTCATCTGGTGTGTGTTCGCGCTCTGTAAGACGATACACAGTAATCTCAGGGCCTGACGTCATGAAAGGTTTAATATACATCCCACTTTGACAGGTCAAATCGTGATCCCCGAAGCCTCTAGTTGTACCAATAGTTGACAGGAGTCTAGCTCGCTTGTCTCGTCCTATTACCATTGGGATTTTATTCACGTTTTCTTCTGTGACGTCACGACGTGCCCACCCACGCATGTACGCGTCTCTGAAAAGGAGGCGTGTAGGCTTACCATCTTCGTTCTTTTCCACGTCTTTCTTCCTCGCCCTTCTCTCTAGCTCTAAGCGTCCATAGTATTGACCTACAGATAAATGAGAAGTCAATTGTAAATACAATCAACTCCTGTTATATCGAAATATACACTTATATAGAAGTCTGAAATTGTACAAATATGGTCCCAAACCGTCAAAGTAACGTAAATTTCACCGGCTATATCGAACTCCACTAAATCAAAGTAATTATCGGCCTTTTAAGCTTCGATATAACGAGAGTTGACTGTAGTGAAAAGATATTTAAAACATAGTCAACAAGTTATATCAGTGTCTGTAAAGAAATCGACAGTATCCCTGAATTTACTTGCAAAAATTAATAATTTGGATACTCCCCATTTACACACGATTGCCCCGAAAATGGCCCAGAAAAATAGAAACTCCCCTAGATATAGATCTATTCCAGGATCCTTCGGAATTAGGACAACCCTTGGGGGGGAATATAGCCTCACTTTCGAAACAGTCGTTTAAGGCATATGTTGAATCAGGTCGTTTAGAGGCACTAGTGGCAATTTACCATGGATTAGTGGAATGTCATGGAACGTAGTCTCGTTATTGTAAGCTAATAATTAGTAACCTAGTAATTCTGGCTGTAAGTAAGCAATAGACTGCACTCTCTGTCTATCTGTAATAGGATTATGATCTTGACTTAATTCTTCAAAACAATATCCTCCTTGCTTCTTCTTCCTAACAAGAATAGCTCTACAATCACCAGCATTTGCTACATATACTTTACCTAACATAAACAGTACTACTAGACAGGTACAACCACCTGTAATATCATAGGTTGACAAACTTCGACGTATTTCATCATCCAATTCACGGAAACATTCCTCAAGCACTCCCGTAACTAGGTTCTCTGTTGTAATTGTTTCTTGCATTTCTGTTGGGATGACGTCACCGGGTGCATACGCTTTATCAGGTGATTTGTAAATTAATTCAGAACCAGTTTCAATGGATTTGAATAGGAAATGTTTGATCGCTTCCAATCGTTCTGAAATTCGTACAGCTAATACTTTCGATACGTAGAGAGCTGCTCCCCATCCAGCATGGCCATCACATACACCAAACATCACGACAGCAATTGAATCTTCTCTCTTAGCTAGAGAAGTCCCCATGTATTCCTTTGAAGGTCGGAGCTGTTTGGAACCGGATTCCGAAATCATTACTCCGGCAAATATCCAAGATTGATCCTCGTTTTTATCGGATTTACCAGCGTTTATAACTTCGGCATATCCGGCATTCCAAGGCAAGGGTTCCTTAGTTGCACCGTTGCCTGGGTAGAGGATTTCACGGGTGAAATGGTCGCGGCCTTTCTCAACATCATCGTTCGAAAGTTTGAGGAATTTCGGGCGTGAGAATTCGGCATGTCTGGGTTTTTGGGCTTGAGAGTTAGGATCCAATTCAACAGGAACTGATTCAATACCATACGACATTATGGATATCAGGGGCTAGTGATAGAAATAATTGAGTTATTGTTAGCTGGTGTAAAGACGTAATATATTTTAGATTGGTAGTCTTGTCACGAAAATTTGGGGCCAAAATTCACATATATTAAAAAGTACTCATCGCGTAGATTAGGCATGCGCTGGTAATTATTGTTATTTACAATGTGAATTTGACTTTGGTTTCTTTACCAACAATTATTTCGTAATTGGTGTATTTTGTATTATAGTTAAAAACCTTCTATAATCTGTTACTCTCAGTAGCAAACCACGGTAATCACTGATAATTGCACTATTGGGTAATGGATAAGTAGTATGATAAATGTAGATAATAAATTACATTTATTGATTTGTAGGCCCAATTTTCACATCTTAAACTTATTTCTACTTTACGGGACAGGATAGAGAAATCCTAGGTGTGGGCAGCACGTACAAAAAGGTGGTCTCCTGATGAGTCTCCGCATAACATCACTATGATCCCTTGGCACAGTCATCACTCGTCAGGAAGTACTTATGTTATGGTCTCCATGAAATAATAACACTAGGGTACAGGGCTGATCCAGGATTTTCTGGACTGGCACGATTTTGGACAGTAACATATTGAGCCTGTTGTACTAATTTTAGTCCCAGAGTACCTAGATAACCCCCACTTAGGATATATGGTCATTGTAAGTTGAACTTTGCCTCTTACCAAATCGTACAATGTTGGAGGCATCAAATAAGTTGACTTATTAAATACCTCCAATTTTACACGAATTTGCTATTAGGGACTCTTCAAACGATAATTATATATATGTTTTGCAATTTTCCCTGACTGTCACATTTCACATACTACTTCCTCCCCTTGTAGCGTTACGTAACGTTAAATGGCCCTTATGCAACCATACAAAATGTACTCGTTGTTAGTTGGTGGATTTTGCGAATAGGCAACACTGAATCAGTGCAAACAATGCAATGTTGAAATCTATAGAGAAATGAAAATTACAATCTGTGCCGACAGTCAGGCCAGTCAGACCATGGCCTGACCACTTTTAGCCTGGCCTCAATTGTATGATCTGGCCCTGACCACTTTACAATAGATCAAGCCATTGGCCTGATCGCCACTTAACACATTCCGCCGCCCTTGTTTAATGTATCAATTGAATGTACGTATCTATTATGGTGCTATAAATTTGAGGCAAAGTATGCGTTTGGTTTTGAACATTTATAGTGCCTCCAATTCATAGTGCCATCTAATGAAATTCAATTGATACATTATGATGTCTGCACAGATTGTAATTTTAGATTTCTTGCATGTATTATTATCAATGTTATTAGTTTTAATTGTTTAAATAATATTTCAAAAAAAGCAAAACGAATTGTGTATTTAATCATCAACAACTCTTACAAAACAAATTCAGATAATATCAATTCTTATGTGTATAGAACAGATACAAAATTGTTACAAAAGTGAACTGTTGCGATTATTAACTACGTAAAACAACACATAGTACCTTTTCCCGGTATATCATTTACAAAACTAACTGTGTCTAAAGATACGAATTGATTTTTTTTCAAATTCTCTGTAACACATCTCACGATATTCTCCATCAATCTATTCCAAGATCTTTTCACAGATACACCTGTTTTAGATGTCACGCTGACTCTTAACTTGATGTCTAAGTCTTTACACAAAGCTTCTTCTTCCAAATCACTGACCATGTTATTTGTATTTTGGTCGCATTTATTTCTAACTAACATCATAATTGGGTTTTCTAGCTCATGCTCAAGTGGCCTTCTAAATTCCTCCAATTGTTTATGCCAGTAACTTTTAATGCTTAAAAATGTATTGTAATTTGTTTGGTCGTAGAAGAATATAACACCAACAGCCCCACGGTAATAGCTAGGGTTTAAACTGCGATATTCCTCAATTCCCCTCGGCGGATCATGTAATTCAACTTTATATGATTCCTTATTTATCATACAATTCGGACACTCGAGTTTATCACTAAACTTTGCTTGATGAAATTTTTTAGATAGACTTTTCATGTACGTTGATTTCCCTGTTGTAAAATCTCCAAGAAGGATTATTTTCAGTGTAGAGCTTGAGATCTGTTGAGAAATCTGAATTGATTTCTCGTAGTGGTTAGATGCCATTAGAAATATTTGGAAAAGAATTTCTAAAATCTTACATGTACCGTCTTATATACTATAGCATGAGCTTATTTCCTTATTTGGCATTGCATTAGCTCTTTCATGGTATTTAATCTTGTCTTTATGAAAGGAAATATTGCTTGATGGGATTGATTACACTGCAATTCGATACTGTACAATTGTAATTTCAAATTAATTAATCCCCAAAGTCCAACCTGTAACAGAATATATGTCAACTAAGGTAAAGAAATAGCTCGAAGGATGGGTGGATTTTAACTGGACATTTTAATCGGGGTATATGGAAAGATTGATAAGTATTGGAATATTAGTCTTGTCAACAAAGATCTGGAAAATACCGCGTTTTTTTGCACATTTTTCCTTGGACATGAAACTCAATTTGATCTAAAATATGTCCTGTAAGAATGGATTATCCAGTCTGTAATGTAATAAGGACTTTACTAATTTTTGAGTTGTAGGATGGTTAAGATGATGACAAATAATAAATCATACACAAGACATTATTCATAATTCCATTAATTGAATTTACTCTTTGACTCGATACAATCATCATTGAAAATTATAGTTCAACCGTGTTTAGTCTATGATGTGTTTCATTAGAACAATTGAAGCATGGTCTGGTCAAATTTGTGGATATTCAGATAATTATCTGATCAGCGATGAAGGAGTAGAAACAATGCTGAACTCTGTTATCACATTCTTGTTATTTTATATTTATAATTAGATCTATTGTTCACGACTCTAACCTAAGGTCCAAACTTTTTTTACAAGAGGGCTTAATTCCGGACTTAAGCCCTTAGGACAAGGCCCATTCCTACCGGGCGGCGAGATCATCGGGAGTGACTGCTGTGCAGCATTCGTAGGTTCATAAATGAATTATTATCATTGGAAAATCGATTGGTGGTAGCGTAATTTTGTTGGACAAGCTAAATTTCTAACTCTGATCGTTATCTCAGTGTCTTTTACCGGGCTAGCACACTTCATACATCAGGGGTAGAGTTGTGGATTTATTTCCATGTATATTTGTATCAAGTTAAATCAAATCAATTTTTCGAAAATGAATTGAGAACGGTCCGGGAATTTCATGGACCGGTCCAGACTGCACTTGAGAATAAGCGGACCGGACAGCCTGAAACCGGACTGCAGGATCTCTGAAATTTTGGTACCATACATCGTTGTCAAGTCTCAAGTATTTGAACACAATCTCACTTTCAGTTTTATATTCTCACTTTAAATTCAACTGATCTTGAACAAATTCCACGGCTACTTTCTAAAAATATTTTCGCCAAACCAAACAATTCAGAGAGACGCGTAAGCGCTCATTATTGTACTTATTCGGCCAGTTATTTCTCTAGGATTTCATGGGCCCCACTGATGGCGTCACTCTTTGAAATCCAAAGGAGTGGGTATCAAAATCGGCGAATTTGCGAGAAACCAAGTTTTCTTATCTCCCTGGGACGGTTCCGCATTTTTGTGGACCGATAGACTACTCCTTTTCTATTTGAACAACAGGTTTTCGTAAATTCAATTCTGCCAAATTTCATATTAGCTACACTAACATATCTCACGCGAAATGTAATAAATATTCCACAAAAATCAATTTCAAATCTACTCGTAGTTTCAAAAGAATTCAATTAATTTTAATATATTAAAACAAGATCACTTACAAAGCCTTGATTATATTATCCCTACAAAATTCCAATAATCGAGCTTCCCGAATTGTGGAAATAATATTGAATGCTTTTCAACTCAATTCACTGTTTGCTCTAAGCATGATAAAATTGCACTAAACTAGGCTAAATGATAATTCGTATATTCCTATCAATTTACTACTCTGCTTTGCCTAGATTTGTGCCTATACTGAATTCTCTGCTAGTCTTTGCCATAAGAATAAAGTTGTCTTCTCTACAGTAAGATGGATTGGAGCTTCCAGTTGAATCTAATAACCTACTCTCTTCTACTACTAACTTTCTCCAGTTATTTACTCTGCTACACTTCTTGCGCTTTTTATAACCACATTCGTATGCGTTTCGCGATTTTTCACATCAATGGCTAGCGAGGAAAATTCTTATATCACAGAGGATGAATTTATTTTGAAGAAAGCTCAACTTTCTGATGTCAAAACTAAACTATTGTTTCAGCTGTCAAATTTGATTGAGGTGCGTTGTATCTTTCCATAGTTAGTTGTGTGAATATACTTGCACTTGTTTGATTGGTTTTTTACTATTTAGAGAGGAATTTGTGGAATTTGAATATGATTCAATTTCCACAAATTCCCCTATTGCAATCACCATTAAATGAGGTAAATTCTTATCCTTGCATCCTCGCTCTGAGATTTCTAGTCACGAGGTTCAACTTATAACCAATAATTTCGTTTTGTATTTCAATGCCCCCTCATACCATGATTGAGGGCCTTGATAAACATTCTATCCCTAATCACTTGTTTTATGTTTGAAATCTGGGCGTGTTTATACTTGCCACCCGTTTTGGCCCGACGTCACAATTTATCGGCCTTCATACGCACAAATAATCCAACATTAACATCCAACCGTGAAACAATTTATGATTTGTGAGGATAGACATTCCATCAAGGAACAGTCATATTGGAGTTCATTGACTGATCCACGTCTTATTTTCGTCACGAAAAAACGCAAATATTTCTAAGATATTAACCCCCCCTCCCCTTGGTACCGTTACGTACGTTTGAACAACCCATTACAAGTAGATTATTCATATTTCATTTTCAATAAATCGAGGTTATATTATATATGGTCTCCAATTGTATTGCTAACGTTAGTGTCTATTCATTGGTATGTATTCATTTGGTACATTGAGAATGGTTTCTGAACAATCATTCGCAATTCTCAATTTATTTATTCCTTTTTAGGAAAAAGAGATATTGTATTCTGAGATTTTGAAACTGAACCAAGCAATCACTCAATCGAAAGAAGAAAGAATGTTAGTAACCGCAATTACTTTATACTTTTATTACTGTTCAAATTGTATCATTTCTTCAGATGTGTTATGACGTATGTGTGCGAAAGATTACACATCAAACAGTAATCTCTATTCAAATTCTAAGAATAAGTTACTATATTGGCTTGAATAGTAGCCCCTTGGATTAGCCCCTTCAATAATTGGCCTCTGAGTCTAAGGAGTGTAACCAATACCAACGATTAACAAGAGAAAGTGAGGCAAAACTCACCCTTTCCTGTTATGCGTAGTTCAAGGGACCCGCTATCATTGCGTCGATATATACTTGTTCGATATAACCGGAGTTGGCTGTGTCTGTGTGTTTGCATGATTCATTGTCTACTATTACTATACAGGGCGGTAGAATCGGTGCAGCGAGAACTGTACCACTTCATCTTATCAATCTGGCATATTACTAGGCTTGAATTACATTTTGTTTAAATGAAATTATATCAAGTTGTTGGAATTTGAATTAATTAACGCTATTTACGTGTAGAAGAGAGTAACCCAAACTCTTACACATTAACAATTAAAATATGCATGTTAAGCCTTACCACTTTTGAAAATAATTAATTTCGTATATGTCATGTCCCCGTCCAAGGATAATAAACATGAATATAATGTCCTACAGTTCTGCTACCATTCAAGATAATACTGTTATAATTCCAGAAAGTGATTTTCGAAATTCTCTCAAAAAGAGTTCAAATTTGTTTATTCACTTCTAATAAGTGTATGACCATATTCTAATGATTTATTAATTCATGCTACTATCTATTATTAGATTATTGATTCAATCATTCAATAATTCCAGTAACACTATTACAGTTGGTAAGTTCATTCTCTTTTCACTGATTCAATGTAAGTACGGATATTTAATTACAATTCTATTATTAGAACAGACACCAATGACATCAATTTCCTGTCCTCTACTACCAAGTGAAGAAGAGGTAAGTTCTTACATTTCCTTGATTTTACACACCTTTTATCTGTCCCAGTGTTGCCAGCTGATGTGTCAACAAATTCTTGGCACAAACTTGAAAAGTTCATGCAAAACCTTCCCAAGTTCTGGTCAAAACAAATTGTTTATTCTATATTCATTTCATTTCATGCCAGGTTTCTGCCGAAAGTTCATGTACATAAGTTCCTGTCAATACGATAATCTAAGAACTTTGTTCATGATCTGGCAACACAGACAGATCAGTGTTGCCAGACTATGATTTGTTGTTTGTTTACTATTTACATTTATTCCCCAAATTATTTTAGGTTTCTAACCAGATGGTTGGTGAAATGAGGTTTGTTTTATTGATTATTCGTCATACTTATGTCAGCAAAATACATCAGTTCATAATATAGATCAATTTACTTATTAATTAATATTGGAGTTTTGTTAAAGCATTACATTGCTATTTCACTTGCCGAGAAGGGGCGTCACTCCTGTTTATACGCTATAAAGATTGTAGAATAAGAACACAGGAAGTTTATCAGTTCAGACACTTTTTTGGCATCTTACAGGGTAACATATATCTTGCAGGGTAACATATATCTTACAGGGTAACATATATCTTGCAGGGTAATATATATCTTACAGGGTAAACGTAACTCTTATCTTATAGGTATTCACAACATACAATATTACTATCTTAATAGTGTCATTTCAATACCGCCCATTTCCCCTAAATCATATTTGCTAATGCTATATTACAAGAGTACATTATTACGCTATGTACCTCGTGCCCAACCCTTAGCATATAATATCATTACGGGGTATTGTGTCATACAAATTGGTTACAAATATTAAGTTACTGTCTTAATTCATGGTACCCGTCGTTCTTGGAATTAATTGGGGACCCTTGGTGCCCTAGTTTAGCGGTTCCCAACCTTTTTCACCCATGGACAACCAATCGGTCCACCTTTTCTGACTATTTGCCTAGATATCTATCTCAAAATCCTGGAATTTTCGAATTTTCCTCTGATTTCTAATATTATATGCAAATAATATGATTTTTTCAATATTTTTGTCAAAAATTGCCAGAAGCGTCAATATTTTCCCTGAATATTATGACATATCCAGAAATAACCCAGGAAAACTGTACGCATAGAAATTTAATTATTAGTTACCCTGAGCCACATTCCAATCTACCTTATTCGTTTCTATCATATAGTCCGAATTCAAATAAGACAATCCCCCAGTTATCAAAGGATGATGATGATGATGATCACATTGAGAGACGTGGGCGTAAACCTAAGAGCTTACGAGTGTCTATTCCTATTTCTCGGATACTCTTACCTCCAGAAGCTATGAATAATATGATTAAATCTAGAGGCAAGTACAAGAAGACACTCAAAAAACAATCAATACATTCCAACAGCACCTATACGTTGCCATCCATGTTCACTACTACTGATTCTAATACGGTTAATTCTACCGCCAAAATTACACGTTTCCCACCTACAATCCCGCCCAATTTGAATTCAGTAACAAATAATTATTCTGGTCCAGTTTACATCATAAAAACAGCTGATTCTGAGCTACCGATAGCGATACCAGCTGATGAGTATGCTATGTTTGTACAGAAAGAAGTGGAAAGAGAATTTAAAGATGATAATGTGAATGTTTCTGAAAACCAAAGTCCAAATTCTAAAATTGGGAATTCTTTCTCATTTTCAACGAAGATTGAAGAGGTTAGTTTTTATGTACATAACTATGATTGGATCATAGGGTTACTTCGGGACTATGGAAACTGTAGGTCAGGGGTGCTCAAACTTTTAAATCTACGGGCCACTTTAAAAATTAGACTCCGCTTTACGAGCCACAAATCATAGATCGTCTCTGGCTTTAGTTTAATCAATTTTCAAGCTATACTATTTGACCTCATATTGCATTAACAATGGATTCTACTTTGTAAATTCAGGTTATTGACTTAAATTATATTCGTTTAAATGGATTCGAATCATTTGATGTCTCTTTTTGAACTTAGCTTGTATTCTAGCAAGTGAACAATAGTACTAAATCTAGATTTGGGGTATACTATGTACTGTTCATGCTAGAATAACATTGCAGAAAAATCTCACCACGTCAATTAGGTTCTGCTTCCTACGTTATACTTCTGAAGCTCTAACAATTGATAGAATTCGTAAATGCAAACTAATAGTTACCAAACACTGTATTCATACTGGGAACATTGTTGCATTGGTTGAGTATTATAATTATTTCTATAAGGTGTTTAGAAAAAATTCTTATTATCTGACAATTGAAGCGCGTTAATTTACTGTATAGATATGGATAATGAAAGCAAGCGAATTATCTGCGGGCCATAGCAAATGGTCTCACGGGCCACGGTTTGAGCACCCTTGCTGTAGGTAGTTGTTTTCTATTCGTATCCACCCTTGTAGATATAATTAGTCACATAGGAATTTCTCTTACTCGCTCCTGGATAATGGCCTCCGCCTGTTATAGCTGTAATCATTGTAAACTTATTTAAAGTATGAGTGCTTCTATTTAGAAATCTTACAATCATCATATCCAATGAGATTTGGAGGATAATTTGATACTAATTTTAGCTCTATGAAATAATATGAGTTTATTTGAAAAAGGACTTTAATAATAATAATCTAATATTACAAATCAAATCATGGTGTAACAGTCCCTAGGATTTGTAGCCAGATATTGTTATGCAGGTCTGGCAAAATCAAATGGTATATCTGAAAATTACCATAAGATGTGATAGCTTGTTTTATTACCATGGACATTCAAGTATCGCATCAGAAAAGTATCGAGATTTTGAAATACAAAAATTTATACAAATCAATTTTGTAATTTTTCTATTGTAATTTCTTAAATATTTTTTGAGGATTTTCAGTTTTTACTTTTCGTCTCAGTTACGGTCAACTTCCGTTATATCGAAACTCAAATGACCGCGATAATTACTTCGATATAACCGATGGAATGTAGGTTACTTGACGGTTTGAGGCCATAATGGTACAATTTTTACTTCGGTACAAGCTGGTATAATATCAATATAACAGTTGACTGTATTATTTGATAACTCTCTTATTTAGGACACTGATAAAGTAACATGACATACATTATAACATCATCACTTCACTACAATGCTTCTCCATCCATCTCTGCTTTTAATACAGCCTACATTTATTACCAATCTAGCTATCTGCTTAATATATAGCTAGAATCTCTCCTTATATATGTTTTATTCTTTGTACAAATAATAATAGTTTCAATTTGTGTGTTTCTACTAATTTTCTGCCCTAATTAATACTTAGTATTGTTTAGTTGTATTACGAATGTTTGTTTGGTTTCTATCAGAGATGGAACTGATAGAGATCTCCATCTACAGGTTGAGATTTACCAACAGTATGTCTTATCTAAGTTCTAAGTATGTACTATCCAGTTCCATCTCTGGTTCCCATAAACCAAGGTCAGATGATAAACTCGAGAGTAGAGCTTACATGACATTAAGAGTGAATACATCGAATCTTTAGAATGGAATGTTGTAGTTTAGTTGGACTTAATTAACACAATTTACATCAAGTTTCTCGAATTTCCAAGAGGGAAATCAAACTCTGTTCTATATTTGGGACAATTTCGTGCTTCTGATTATATTTTAGCCGCTTTCATACGTCCCGTTTGGCGTAAGGCCGACCCAAATTTATTCGTAACCATAATTTCACTATTTTTGATAATTTATGGAATAATGTGTTTTTGATGCTAAAACTTTTTTTGTAAATTTTAGTTATTAAATCGAATAATAGCTAATCGTTACTAGTTTCTAAAATGGCAACTACAGCTCGCCCTGCTCAGAAACCACCCAAGCAGTTAGTCCAGGTGTTTGGTCGTAAGAAGACCGCTACTGCAGTCGCTGTATGTCGTCAGGGGAAGGGGAACATCCGAGTAAACGGCACACCACTCAAATACTTCGAGCCACTCGCCTTACAGGACAAACTCCAAGAACCAGGTCGTCTCCTCGGAGAGCAGCGAATTAAAAACTTAGATATCAAAATCCGTGTAAAAGGAGGTGGACATACATCACAGATATATGCAGTCAGGCAGTCAATAGCTAAATCTATAGTTGCCTATTATCAGAAATATGTAGATGAAGCTAGTAAGAAAGAAATTAGAGATTTATTGATTCGATATGATCGTAGTTTGCTTGTGGCTGATCCTAGAAGATGTGAACCGAAGAAATTTGGAGGGCCAGGTGCAAGAGCTAGATATCAGAAATCTTATCGTTAGTTTGTGGTGGTAGCAGCTTGGATACCGTTAGTGATATTAGGAATGTAGTGCTTTATTATACTGTAAGATTATTATAGTTTTCTCCAATGAATAATATTTCTCAATTATTGTCTATTTAATGGGAAATGGTTAATTCAAAATTAGCAAGTACCATAGCCTATGACTCTGCTTAATAGAACCACTTATATGTCAACCTTGTGTCTCCCGAATCCGTGAGATTCCGGACCTCAGCATCAAAATGTGCCGTGAAGTTATAAGGTGAAATTTCCGAAATTTAGTCACTGCCTCCTAACGTTATATCCTACATAACTAAGCGCTTTTGGTTGCTATGGAAGGTATTATCTCCAGGGGGAAGGAGGTTGCTTTAGGGTGCTTTAAGCCCCTTCAGCTTTGAGAGTTTGTGACTTCATCAATATACTTTTGGATACCGAATATACTGCCCCCCGCTCATTAACTCTCTAAATATTCTCCAACTCTTTTATTTTCAATTTAGTCTATGATGTCATCCAAAACACTCCTCCTATCACGAACATTATCTCCTCTCTTCTCAAGAAACTATTCTTCACTAAACAGACCTATATTCTACACTCCTACTATTACTCAATCAAATCCTATCTCACCTAAATATTCCAAATATAGTATATTCGGAATTAGTAAAGATAATAATCATAAAAATAATGAAAAAGTAATTGAGGAAAAGGAAAGTTCAAAATTACCGGAAAATGAAGAAAATCTTAAAATTGAAGAATTACAAGAATTAATTTGTAAAAATGAAAAAGATTTGAAAGAAATGACTAACAAATATCTCTATTCAATAGCGGAAATAGAAAATATACGAAAAATTAAAACACAGCAAGTGAACGAATCGCGACTTTTCGCGATACAGAATTTCACAAGAGACCTTCTCAACATAGCCGATACTCTGGAAGCAGCTGTTAAAAGTGTCAAAACAGATGATCTGAAGGATGCGTGTAAGAGTTTTACTGATTTATTTGAAGGTGTCAAAATGACAGAAACGAATTTACAGAAAGTATTCTCAAACCATGGATTACAGCGTATATCTCCTCTCGGTGAGAAGTTCAATCCTGAGTACCACGAGTCAGCATTTCTAATGCCAGGAGATGCACCAGGTACGGTTGGGGAGGTTCGTACCATTGGTTATCTCCTGAATGGGAGACTACTTAGACCGAGTCTAGTCGGTGTTGTGAGAGAGAAGAGTTGAATTATTTAATGCTTGTTTAGTGTTCAGTAATTTTCATTATTATACGCTATTATTGTAGTGTAGTTTCCATTAAAAATGAAACGTTTAACGCTCCGATTGCGGTTCCCAACTTGAGGTCCATGCTCATGGTGTCGCGGCACCCTTGGCATAATGTGTTATTGCTATAAGGTTCCGTGGGGGAACCGCTGGTTTAATACAAAATATCCGTTAAAACACTCCATCATGTAATATATTCTTCACTTGTTTTTACAAATCATCCAATATTAGGCCATTGTAATGGTAAATTCGTTTCACTTCTATCAAATTTACCAACTCTGCTATTTTCCTAGTTCGCATCATTAGCAAAGGAAATTCTTGCAAAATACGATTTGTATAACTCTCCTCTAATTATTTCCCAAAAGCTCTTTCATGTCAGATGATAAGGTATCAGCTGGTACTGCTGAGACTGTAAGCAGTGAGAAGGTAAGAGCAGGATTGGATGCTAATAAAAGGGTTATTTATAAAGTAGTTCTTACAGGAGGTTTGTTAGCCTAGTTGGATTATTTATTGTTTATCTGAGTTTATTGATTTTCTTAATTAAATTTCATCTTAAAAGTGGATATATTGAAGTCAGAAATTCTACAAATATGGTCTGAAACCGTCGAAGTAACATACAGTAACCTCTCAGTTATATCGAAGCTCAAGGGACAGCGAAATTACTTCGATATAACCGATGGAGGTGATGTTAATTTGGGTCCATATTTGTACAATTTTAGAATTTGATACAACTATAGTTGACTGTACGTACAATATACGTGCAATTTAGAATTTTGTGTAACTAGAATTCCATCGCTCCACATAAATAATAAATAATAAATAATAAATACAAATATTTACTATATTCGTACTTGTATAAATTAGGTCCAGTTGCTGGAAAGACTACTACAATTACTGAACTACGTTCTTTCTTCGAGAATATTGGTTGGAAGGTTTGTGTATTTATTTTTAGAATGAATTAGCGTTGTGTATTTAAATACGTAATTCGGTATATGGAATACCATGAGCTATGCAGGTCAAGAAAATACGAATTTTACTGATATAATAGCGTATGTATCAAACCAGCGGTTCCCAACCTTTGCACCCGTGGACCCCTATACCAATTTTAACATATTTTGTGGGTCCTATCTCATAGATTGCAAAAGATTGCATGTGGACTACCAGGAACCGCTGCATTAAACGGAGTCCTCGTTAATCTTCCAAAGAGGTTTGACTATTACATTTATGCAAACAATACTTGTTTAGGTGTACAGTGTACCTGAAACAGCTACTATTCTTCTATCGTGAGTTATCCTTACTGTAATTGTTGTTTGTTTATATTTTCGAGCATTGATTTGAAAAACAAAATATATTCAAGAGCAATTAACAGTATTGGTAATTTGGTATACGGTATGCATTATATGGTAATGGAAAGGTTTGTTTTCTACGTAGAATATTGTGGTTTTTGACATCAACAATTACTAATTTAGCTAAATAGCTTTGTAACTATTTGGTCGCGAAGGGAGTCATTAAACAAGACTTTAACTCGAAATGATGAGTTAAAACATTATAATTGATGCATTGTAGTGCTACTACAGAAGCAAAATACATTGTTACATCATTTCTCTAGATAATTTCCTATTCTTAGAACAGATAATGTACCTACTTTACATACCTCCAGGCCCGATTTGCGTTATCAACTCATTTAATTCATTCAAGAAAATGAGTTGATACAGCCCTGCAATGAATAAATAAATTACAGTATAACTCGGATAAAGATGTACCCTTTCAGGAAGTAAACAAGTACTTACTTCAAAACTGAGTTACCCAAATACAAATTCCAGAAAATTGATGGGAAACTTGATTAATTTTGGTTTGTAAAGATTTAGTAAGTATTAACCGAGTTCTACTGAAAATACTGAATTCATTTAATAATATCTTAATAAGGTATGTACACCTGAACTGTGGTTAGAAGCAAACTTGCTTCGTAATTCATGTTTTAATGTAATCTGAATTGTTGAAAACCACCTAACTTTAGACGGAATGCAACCATCATAAAATCACATAATTAATTAGTAAGAGATATCTCTCGTACGTTCTAGCCAAAAACAGGGGTGTTTTTCCATAACAACCATTGAGGTATAATGGCATGCTCATTGCTCAAGTTACACAAGTATAAGATATAGTCTGAATAAACTAACTATTTCATTTCGAATAAAATCAATAAATCAAATCGCTGGAATGGCAACTAATGAGCCCACGAATATACAACTCGACAAGATGGCACAATTCGATGCTGTCGCTACAGAAATTCTACAAACATTCAATCCTCTCATTACTCAACTGATTGAGAGGAGGGATGCTATCTTGCGACAACTTTCTCAGCTCCGAGAGGACTACACAACCAAGGAGACTACTCGCAAGGCAGCAATTCAAGAGCTAGAAAAAACTAGAAAACAAATGAAAGAGATGAGTTTGAAAGTAAACACAAATATTTCAATTCATCAACAAGCTACCCGACTTTATCAACAAGGTCTCCAGGATCTGGAAGCTCCTACAAAACTACCATATCCTCTCTTCCTTTTTCCCACACTTCAAACAATTCGATCAGCTATCTCAGAATTCGGAGAGGTCAAAGAGTGGGAGGTAACAAACTATTCACTGAAGAAAGTACCTATTCTAATAACTGGTAAGAGCGGAAAGGGTAAGAATGAACTTAATGGTGCTGGTCTATTCCTTGATGAAGATAATCATAGAATATAAATAGCTGATTGGGGCAATAGTCGAGTACAAGTTATGTCATTTGAAGGAGAATTCCTTACAAATTTCGGTCAAGATATCCTGAAGAAACCATACGGAATAGTTGTGAATAAAGAATATATCTTCATAACTGACATATTACATAACTCTCTGTTCAAGTTTTGTAAGAACAAACTTTATCTTCTGAAAAGAACTGATAACTCAGACAGTAAAGAAGAAGAGTTAAAATTACCCAGAGGATTATGTATAGACACAAATGGAGATGTGTTTGTAGCGAATAGGGACAAGCACAGAGTTTCCATCTTCTCTACACTTCTACAATTCAAATCAAACTTAGGTACTAAACAGCTGTACTATCCTCATGATGTTAAGCTTACTCAAGATTGTGTAGTGGTGCTAGACTGGAGTCCTAGATGTGTACATTTATTTTCTAGAAATGGAGACTATCTCAGCTCTTGTATCTCTCAGGGAGATAAACCAAATTGTTTGCTAAGTTATCCACAATTCTTCTGTTTCGACCTCTCCGGTAATATTATCATAAGCGATACTAATAACCACTGTATCAAGATATTCACACAATCAGGAGAATTCATTCACTCCATAGGATGTAAGGGAAAGAAGAAAGAAGAACTCAGCTATCCATACGGTATTGGCATCTCTAAATTAGGAATTATTTTTGTTATATCTGATAATCCTAACTATTCATTGCAATGTTTCTAGTTTATTTATTTTGTATTTTACTGTTTTATTAAAAATTTGTAAAATATGTTATAAAGAATTTTAATTTGCACATTAGAGCATTCTACACACCTTTCTGAACCTTACTGGGGGTTACATTCCCTGTGTTGGCATTAAATGGTTGCAACCGAATATTTCAATGTTCGGTTGATCTAAACTAAATGATGTACTTCTGTAATTATTGAATTTATACTTCCAGGGGAGGTCCTAAGCCAAGAGAATTCACAGAGATTGAACGCTATTCATTTCAATTTAATTTGCTTAAAACTATTTTACAATTGGAGAAGACATTTGAAGATCTTGCACAGTTTTCTAAACAAAATTGTATTATTATATGTGATAGAGGAACAATGGATGCTTCTGTTTGTAAGTACACACTATCGATATACAACATGATTGTTTTGTTTGAGAAATACAGAGTACGTATTACATTAGAATAATGGCTCAGTTCTAAAATGGTTGACTTCGTATGTATATATGTTTTCGCTCTGCTGTTCACACCTTTAGAGATTAAGACACCAAAATTTGGCATTTACACTCGTAGAGACCTAGATATGCATATGACATTTGAAAATTTTCTTATGTGTATATTTTCACACCTTTTGACACCTATTTTAGCCCAATCAGATTGTAGTGTTTTATAATTAAGCATAAATGCATAAAATTAGTTCTGGTGGAGTGTATGTAATTTAATTAGCACTTTAATGTACTTATTTTAGTTATTTATCACATGATTAATCATATTGTCACACCTTTTTATCAACATTTCAAAATTGTCCTAGAGATTAGCTTCCGCCTGCTAATTAGGGGTAAACAGGAGCGTATAATTCGATTCTGACGCTCTCAACTGTATAACAGGATTATTTCAGTCGAATAGCGTCAATAATCCACTGAATTTATTTGGTGAATTTAAGTCGGCAAAGACGGTGTTTTTTGAGATTTTTCTTTTGTAATATCTAAACTAGTTTTAGGTGTTATACTTTTAGCAATAATCTGGAAATAATGGAATTCACCAATACTATATTCTTTAACTTGGAACTGCTGGTTACTTGGGGTGTATCCGTATATGTCTATACAGTGGAACCTCTATAATACGAACACAACCAGATTTAGTATTAACTTGAGTAGCCCCAATTGAATAACCATTGTGGTAATCTGATTTTAAGTAATTTTGAGTGTGTCTTATCCGTAAATTCGTTCCACTGATTTTATATTTACTATCGACTGGATGGTCAATTGTTCTGTACTTAGATTGCGATGAAGGAATGTGGGATAAAATGATGAAAGAATTTAATACTGATTGTGTTGCTATGAGAGATGCTCGTTATAATCTTATTATACATTTGGTAAGAATATATTTAGCATAGTGTAATGCTTTATTACATACAGTTGGAATTATTCTGAACGGGAATTTTGTATTAATATTAAGGTTACAGCAGCTGATGGTGCTTCACATTTCTATCTCAAAGCGAAAGAGAATAATCCTGTTAGAACAGAGAGTGCAGATGAAGCTATACAATTGGATAACTTATTAAAAAAAGTATGTGCTATAGTCTATAAACAATTTGAAGAGGTTTGAATTGGTATACAATTCGAGAATACTCACTGTAATCGATCAGAGATAAGTTATTCTGAAAGATATCGTCGCCACATCGTGTCTGAACTCTTATTAGTCCAGCTCCTATCTTTATGATGCCATAATGCCATAGACGTTGTACGACATCTAAATCTCGATTAATAACAGCCCCTACTTATTTTTGCTATTTCTGATCAAATAATACTCTCTCTGAATTATCTGCTTTAATATAGGCTTGGGTAGGTCATCCTTATGTCGAAGTTATAGACAATTCAACAGATTTTGATGGTAAAATCCGTCGAGTCAAAGAGGTAATATTGAAATTTACTAACTGCAAAACATTGACTACAATAATCTGCGTATTTAATTAATAGGCAATTTGTGCTCGTATCGGAATAGATGTTGGTGATAGGCTACATATAGAGAGCAAAAAACGAAAATTCTTAATACAATCACAGATACCAGATGAGGTAAGAATCTTATTCTCTGATATTAAATATCTATTTTGAATAAACTCATTTTATGCATTTCATTATATTTTAGGAATTTCCAACATTTCAAGATTTTGATGTGAGACATGATTATTTGGATTCTCCAGATAAAAACTCACAGATTAGAATCAGAAAACGTGGACAAAATGGTAATATTAATGCGTTATTTATCACTGCCGTTGGTCAGGTTTCAATTGGACCGCTTCAAAAGCCGTGAATGTAAATGGAAGTTGACAATCAAATCATAAATGTACATAAACCCACTTAGCCAATTTTGTCCGATCGGACATCAACACATAAACAGTCCCGGCGGCATAATGGACTGTTGATATTACAGTTCAAAAAGACGTAACGTCAAAACTTCGGGGAATATACTCTTCAACCCTATTTCTGTACTTTTGTGATTAATATTACTTACATTTGTGCTATGGATAATGATGACGATTTGGTGAATGTATTACACCGAATTCCATTTTTGCCTAATTTATACACTTTGTTATTCTTAGGAAAATACGCATACACTTGTACTGTGAGAAGATTTGTGAAAGGAGAAATAGCAGAAATGAGGAGACAGATAACTTCTAAGGAATATGACGTAATAATATTATCAATTCTATACGAAAAAGATAGTAAACTCTCGTTATAACGGGGCCCCGGTTTCATTTCCTTATAAGTGGAGTAAAATCAATTAATTTTAAGTTATAGGGAATAAAGAATCACTTCGTTATAACAGGAATTTACTGTAGATATTAGTTCGTCAGAGATCAGTAGACAATGCTCCTATCTTTAAAGTGAGACGATGTTTCATGTGGGCTAATCAGTACTATCAGTTAGATGTATATAAAGAACCGTGTACAGCTGCGTGAGTTTATTATTCAGGTCTATTACTAGAAGCACTATACTTATATGTCATCTGTTGGATTTGAAATATTGATCCAGTCGGGAGCTGTGCTGACTCCCTGACTCTGTCAACCTTTCTATAATTGCCATGTTTGCATTTGGCCAGTCTCTTGGTTCCACTATCCAAGTGTACTTCTTATCCGAGTTTTACTGTAGGTAATTCATTCACATAAAGTTTTCAATATTCCTTTAATTTTAGAGGTAAAGGCATAATCATCTTGGAGACTTACACGACAGAGAAAGGGAAATTAGATTTACCAAAATTTCTTACAGTTCTCTCTGAGGTTACTGGAGAAAGTCGCTATTCAATGTACACTCTATCCAAACTAAATTCACAGGCTAGTACGCCTGACAGCTGACTAATTAGGTGAAACCATCACTTAGCTTAGACATATTGAATCAATTTTAGACTCTTTCTATTAAACCATTCTTTGCCGGGAAGGTTGCTCTATCATTTCGGCCATTTTGTGCAGGAAAGCTATATAGTATATACTAGAGGTTGCAATGGCCCGAAGCAAACCGATCCAGAACGGGCCTTGGGCTCGGGACGGGCTTGCGACCCGATTAATCTTGACACCTGACCTGACCTGACTATGTAGGACCTTTGACAAGCCTGTATACAGTAGAACTCGACCCTCGGGAAGCCGAAAATTACTCTCGGGATATACGTACTAACCGATGTGTATTTAGGTGGAAGTTTAGAACGTAGGCATTAATTAACCCGAAGTAAGCGTAAGTCTTATCTTAGGCAATGGCCTGTTTCTAACAGTTGCCTGCAGCTGTCTCTACCTATAATTAGATAACCCTATCTTAAACTATTTTCATTCAACCTTAAAGTATATTCAATAGCATAAAGTCTATTCGTTTTGTATTACTCATGGATACTATCACTCATTATGGATCTACAGATTAGTTATTAACTATTCTGTTATAATATGAGTGGTATAGATATTCTGAAGCAGAGGACAAAATATATTTGTGTTTTGTCTCTTGAAATCAGGGAACATTATTATCTGCAGTTAACTCTTGTTATCTCGAACACGGATAATATCGGCGTATATCAAAGTACTGACATTTTACAAATATGGTTGCTAATGGCATATTAGCTATCAAAAATAATCTAGTCCATCAGCATTTAGCAAAGTGTTTGTTTTTTGTCTATCAGCATATTTTGTCGTTTTGTCAGCGCCAAAAATAAAATGGACAAAATGGCCCGATTTCAACTGTAACATCAATTCCATCGATTATATCGAATTATCGCGTTGCCTAAAGCTTCGATGTAACGGGAGTATACTGTATTTGGAATCTTATTGTTAAATTTCTATAATTTTAGTTTTCGCAATAATTTCTAAAATGGAAAATAACAACTCACATAATTCCCATTCCAATCGCCCGCGATTTTTCCCCTTCATCAATTCACGGTCTCGTGAATCTAGCCCCTCTCCACGTCGTTCAGGACACCGCACCCCTCACCGTACTCCTAGCGGCTCCTCACATAATGAAATGATAGAAGCTCGTAGTCGTTGTAGTACACCAATGACGTCATCAACAGGAATATTCCAGGAGCTCAGAGATGATTCTAGTGTTTGTCAGGACAGTATAAACTTATCAACAATTGCAGTTCCTCCACCCAGTGTTACACTCAGGAATCTAATACGTGACAGTCAATCACGTGTGACTGCTGTCAACCAGCAGCTGTCACGTGTAGAGCAACAGATTGTCAGATGTAGAAATGCAGAAAATAACATCTGTCAACAGATTGCTACACAATACGACAAATACATACAAATACTGCAGGATAGGAAGGAGCTAGCCCTACGCAAAGTTAAGAACATTTACAACAAGGTCATACAGGAAATTGCAACTCAAGAATCGCATCTACGTAAACAAGCAGAACGCCTAGAGCAAGCTATACTCGAGGCAACGACTGAGAGAAAGATTGAGATACAAGTAGAACTCAGTTCTTATGAATTACTCGATGTAGAAGGAGACCCACTCACTTTAAAATTGGGAGAAATGAGAGATCAATTTTCTACACTACTAAACGAAACTTCAACAGATGACGTCATTATGCTACCTGATGTTAAATTTAACATTGATAAAGATATCGAATTCCAACTCAAACGATTAGGACATGTCATAATTGAGGTGAACACGCCTCCTCAAGATGAGCTATTGAAAATCAACATGGGTGTACAATCCCCTTACGGCTTGAACGTAGGAGCTGATAATCAGTTGCATGTATTAGACTGGGAAACTAATACGCTGTACATAATGGATCTTAAACACCCACAAAATGCACACAAATGTTCATTAGGCCGTAGTCTAACAAGAAAATCTGTACACAGTGTTGTAGCCGCACCATCAGGCTATTACATATCATTTCCTAATAAAAATGCACTGCGATTCGTCTCAATTGAACTGAAGAGTAGCATGGAGATCACTGCGATAGATTGGTATGTATTTTCGCGCCCTCATGGTTTGTCACTGACTGAGAAAGACAATATAGTTTTAGCAGATACGAACAATAACCGCGTACTAGTGTGTTCACCTGATCTCAATAAAGTTGTTTTTCAGATAAAATCTACTGAAGATGGGGAGGGACAGTTTTTGCACCCTAGGGAGATCGCGGTAACACCCTCGTATGATATAGTGGTACTACATGAAGGTTACCCATGCATACACGTGTACAGCCCTACTGGAGACTTGAGGTACAAATTTGGGAGTATTGGCAATCCGGCGAAAGAGTTGGACAGACCGCAGAGTTTGTCGGTTGCAAGTGATGGTGATATTTTCGTTGGAAATGTTGGTTTCATTGGGATATACAGTTCCGATGGGGTATCCATGACTAGAGTATGGAGACAGGGTGTGGTACAGCGTCTAGCTGTCACAAGTGACAGACGTGTGATATATCGTGGTGTCAGTAAAGAAGGGATCATGATAGATACTTGTCTGTGATCGTATTTACTAATATTTGAATTTTTCACTTTTCTACACTATTTCTATACTTTAGTTTCGCTCTATTTTTCTATTTACTAAATTCATATAATTATATTCAACCGTCATGTGTTTGTATAGTGGGGGCTAATAGAGAGATATCTTGGTTTGCCGTGGGAATGGGAATAGGTTTCCCTATGTATATCCCAGGAATTCTGTTTGGGAAATTCTGGAAATCATATGGCAGTGTTTTGCAACCTTCTTTTGCGCTGAAGACCCCTCAGAGCAACAGGTTTTCTATGGACCCCTCCATATTCAAAATCCATATATCTCTATACTTTCCATGGACTCCAGTTTGTGAAACAATGTCCTATTGGAATCATATGTCTTAGCCAAGGAAATATAATTAAGTATCTGTAATCTACTATATTATGATTTAATAATAAGCTAAACTAATGAATGAATGAAATATATAACTAATAAATCTATTATATCTGTCGTTGACTAGAATGGCCTCTTAACCATTTTCTCTAACTTCTTGAGTCTGCTCTCCTGAGTCTGAGGAGAAGCATCACCTCTTACAGGAGCATGTAAACTAATTCTAACTTTGTAGAGTTCCATTAGAGCGTTCTGTTCTGCTCTTTTTAAACCCTTAATATATAATTCATTATAATTATTACTGCAGCTCCGATAGGCGTATATATGTACCCTTATGGCATGTACAATGTGTGATGTCCATACTTTCGTCCGTCAGCGGGGCAGTGCGAAATCTAGAAGTCAGGTTATCTCCAAAATTGGTACATGTACGTATACATTTTGGGTAGTAAATTTGCACCTCGGGTATGAATTTTTTCTAAAGTGATTTTTCACTCCTTTTTGGCAATTTATCATATTTTCACACCTTTCTATAAGTATCCGAAAGTATGAATTGCAATTTTTCCCCGAAAACTGGGGGAAAAATAAGTTAATATCAGAACAAAATTGCGGAAAAGGTTAGAAAGGGCAGAGGCAAATACAATAAAAATCATTGAGATTTCGAAGAAATGTTTATTATTGATTAAAGATGCCAATACCTTCATTTCTAGTATTTTCTGGAATTCAGATTGTTCTCTCTCCTCTACCAACTTTAGATATTCTTCTATGAACAGCTCGCTATTCTCATGCGGTGTCATTGTTACTTTCAGAATACGATCTATTCTAGTGAATCCCTTCGTTATGATAGATTGATAACTAGTGAATATGTTATAAACCAAATAGCCAACGTAGTTGATGAACCAATCAGTAGTCTCTATCAATATTTCCAAATAGAATTTATATTAAATACAGTTTGCTTAGGTCATGTAAAGGGCTTGTACATTGTAAAATTACTTGTTTCTTATCGATAATTTAAGAATTGGGGGAGGGCGATATGACATGTATTTAATAACGCTGCTTTCCATTCTTCCAGAGTTACATTAGATTTGTATGATAGATAATCAGGATTGAATTGGATCATTGTACATTCGGGAAATTGCTAAATGTACAACATCAAACCTTTTCAATTATTTACGTATTTAAATGTGAACTATGAAAAAGTGTCGCAGCAACCACTATTATAGCGACAATACTGAATTTTATGCAGAACAACGAAATTTGAAATTGTTTCCTCAATAGGAGCGCGCTCCTTTAATGCTCTGATATTATCAGGGTTGCCTTGGGAAGGGAATCCCTGGATATTATCGCACTCTGAAATAATACATTACCTTGCTGGTGCTTTCTTTGTTTGTAGTCCAATTGAGGGCATTTCTAATAAAGTAGTTTTTAGTGTCAGGGCATCAATCATCAGCTACATAGAATACTGTATTGAATATACAAGAATGATATTTTCAATTATAAATTGTCTTGTAAATAGTCCTGGAAATGTCTTTACACAAAAATACTTTGTATTATCACTGATAACAATTTCAATGAATAAATCCCATTTAAATAATAATATACAGGTTATTACGTATGAGATAATTTTCGGTTTACCGTAGATTAGATGACAAGCATGTTCATAGGAATTCAGGCATGTTTTCTGTGAATAATGGAATTTCTTAATAGCGAATCGTCCTACGTACGTAAAATCAGTATGGATTTTTCTTGAGCCAGGCTCGGGGCTATAACTATCTGGATTGGCCAGCATTTGAACTTTTCCGAGATTTTCGTTTTTGAGTTATAGCTCAAATTTATGACTTATGAACATGCTATTTGTTCAATTCCATTAATTTATATGACATCTTAATGTTGTCCATTGAGTAAGGTTACAAGGCCGTGTTCGTGATTTAGGCCGTCGGGCAGAGCGGGGGTGATAGCGCCCTCGAGCCTGTATAGGTCTGGGTTTGCCCGAAAATGTAAGGATGTTGCGAGCTCTAAGTCCCAGAGCTGCACTATCTGTCTGTTCACCGATATTTTGTATAACTAGACAGAATTAATGAAAAGTAAAATCTCGTACAGTTATCTCACCTGCTCTACAGCAATAGCTGAAAGAGGCTTACACTTCTGTGTATTACTGATTAGACTAGGGATAAATTCTGAAGCGAATTTATGGCAGAAATGATTGAAGAACTTCTTACTACAGGAGAGTGCATCTCTCACTGCTGGAATAGTTCTATGTAGATAAGTCTGTATCTCTACAACGTACGTTGATTGGTCTCCCACAGACTCTAGTGAACTCCAATTATTCTACAAGAATACACACACATAACAAGTTCATCTATTTACATTGAGGATAAAATATGAGAAAACTTAAAGGATATAATTGAAAAATGGGAAGGAACAATTTTTGGAGGCTAAACGACCCTTGAGGCCACCAGCTTTAGTTGCAATGAAGTTGGTTTGGCAAGAAAATAATCAAATAGGACTTGTATATACCAATGACACATAAATATGCTTAATAAGTAGGTGTTCGTAGATGGAGTGAGGACAAAACTAAGTGAAGAAATTATCGACATGCCCACAAAAATCGGGATAATACAATTAGCAAGTATGTACAAATCTCGAAGGGTTGGTCAATTGTGTAGATTTTGACTCACCGGTCAGTCAAAATCTACACAATTGTCCCAAGCATTGCAATGGTAACACTTCAAAGCAAGTTGTTCACAGAAAAATATTCACAATAATAACACAAAAATTATACAAAACTATTGAAAACTGAATACACAAAGGCTGAGAATATTACAACAATCAAATACATCTCAAAACCAACACTAAGGGTCAATAAATGATACCATAATATATCTAACTCCACTTATAATCTCAAGACCCTCATGATAATGTGTAAGTCTCCCTGGATGCATGATCAACCATCCGACAGGATTTTGCGGTACGGAACAGTTGTATCGTAGAAAATTCGATCCACCTCCAGTAAAATCGATCTCGTGTCTGTTCAGCGCAACGTTGATCGTAAATGTTGACGAATCGTGATGTGGACGGAGATATTTTTGCCCCTTGGGATGATATTTGACAACAAAATTCATAATAGCTTTACCATCGGATGAGTAACCAACGTAAATTTTCTCCTGTACAGGCAATACGTAATCTTTGATAATAGTCAACCAGTGTTTTTCGTATCCGATCTGGTTCATATGTATATCAACCGTTGGTACATTTTCATAACCCCCAGCAAGCCTTGCATCATTATGTCCTCCACCAGACCATTTACCAAAAAACTCCATTTCTTCTATCAAGTGTTGACAATACAATGGTGAGACTAGCGGGACATTATATACATCTGGACAAGGCATACTGTAGTTTACATCCGGTTCAAAGTTCCCTGAATAATTCTCGTGCAAATACACTGTCTCCCAATCCAACTTATTATCATACAACATGTACATGTCTGGATTTCTCCTCGTAACATCAAAGTTCGTTGCATCAGTTAAATGACCGTATTCTTCCTGGTTGTCTGAATACATGAATCTACCTTTCTCTCTGAGAAATGCTGGCCCTGCCATATCCGTGGACAAATCTGGACTTTCGAAGTTCAAACCTTTTTCTAGTGCCTCACGGTTATAGAGAATAGCAGTTGAGATAAATGCTGCATTCCAAATACCTTTCCTGTCGCCTTGGATGATTTCAAAATAGTCAAACGACCGTGCGTAGAATCCATCTGGTGCTACTTGTCCCCAGAAATTTGACCAATATTTTCCAGGCATTCGAATCAACGGAGCGATAATAGAACGATTCCTTTGAATCAATAACTGGATAATGTCTTTATTCGTTAACATTGCATCTGAATTGACTGTAAACAAATATTCGCACTCGCTTTTCTCCAAACATTGGTGTACCGACGTATTTTTAGCTTGTGCCTCGTCCAATTTACCGTGCGGACTCTTAATTAAATAAGATTTGTATAATTTATGGTTTTCCTTTATCCATTTATTCAAAGTCCCTGAATGGTAGTCATAATTATTATGTAGGAATAGTCTAATGCTTTTTTTGGGGTAGCTTAATTCAGATATCTTGTCTAGAAATAATGTTAAGAAAGGTGTAGGGCCTTCCACGAATATCGCTAATTGAATAGTAGGGGAATTTTCAGGACTAAAATCTATACTTTCAATTATACTCTCGTCACAATGTACACAACCGAATTCTTTCACCCAAGATTGTGCCAGATAGTTACCTAGATTGTTGAGGTTATTTTTAGAGGCTCCGTTGCCATGAACCATGGCTGGATAAGTTTGATAAAGTTTGTTCAATAGGACCGTATCATTGTCTCTGAATTCTAATTCTACGTCACCAAAAGCACCATTTAAATTCTGGAATATATGGCTACGATGATCTAGTCTCATATCATACTGTTCCCGTTTATCAACGTAAATAACCGAGTAGAACAGCTGATCATCTTCATCATTTCCGATCGGTTTATCGTTTACTATATTCCATACGTCCTGAGCGTAACCAATGAAACCACCGGAATTCAGGTATTTATATCCAAGCCGGGTTTGTGGGTAGTATCGTTCTAATCCTAAATCTGGCCAGAGAAATGGCTCTGCAGCGAAAACTAATTTACATTCAAACTCTAGGAATTTCTTCAAAATTGTTTCAGCATTTGCAGTTAAGATGACGTCATAAGCATCAGTGAACATTATAACCGTGTTTGGTTCGTCTCTCCATTCTTCAAGCTTCTCTTTCAGGATATTTACTTTATGGCCTCCACCGGCGAACCTCGCAACATCTCCTCCTTGCCATTCAATTCCAAGCCCAGTGACTGTCAAGTCAAGATCGTATACTTCAGCGGAGCGTCGAAGCCTTTTTAACCCGTCCGTTTCATCGGTAGCGACCGTGACAACTTTCAGCTTAAGACTAGCGTTCAAACAGTTGCAATGGAACGCGAATAAAAAGAGAATCACCAAGAAAATACACATAATCGATTGCATTTGAGTTGAATTATGTTTATCCAATTGTTCATTTGTGGATTCTTATAGGTTTCATATCTAAACCAGTTTCTCTACAACTATAACGCTATTGCATAGAAATCAGTAGTTTCATGAATTGTTTATTGGCAGAAATAGTTATCTGGCATAACTGTAGATTTAATTGTTAGTTTGTAATATGATATCTTAGTCTAGTTTAGTTAATATTACCATATTATTTTCTTCAATTAATAAGTATAATTCATCGGTAAAATGTTATCTTCCACATAGTTAATTAACTTAGTTGTCTTAATTAAGTATCAGCCCACTAGTTTGTTTGTATATATCTCATAATACAAAGAGTACAGTCAATTTTCGTTATATCTAACACGGATATCTTATATTGATGTCTGAAATTGTACAATTTTTGGTCCCAAACTTGTCCTAACCGTTAAAAGTACAGATATTGTTTGTTCATACCCAGTTTCCCTACAACAGCAGTTCTCAACCTTACCCCCGTGGACCACCGAGGGGTCCATGAACGCGAGGTTGGGAACTGCTGCCTTAAAAGTTAAGCCCACCTTACACAATGCAACAAGGAAACATGATAATAGACAGTGCAACAATATTGCCTAGTGTATGGTGGTCTTTTACACTCCAGCAAATAATCTTCGAGTTTAACAGTGTATGGCATTAAATTTCAATGGAAATGATCACCTATATTCTTTACCAAATATATTTTGAATTTTGGAATTAATTGGGGTTGTGCTAAGTTTGTCCATAAGCTATGGTTTGAATTAAATATCTAGAGTTGATAAGGGACAACAAGTAACAAATAGCAATAAGGAGGATTGCATATTTCGTTGTGAGTGTAAATTCTAGAAGGTATTCCTTAAAATATTCAAAATATAAACGAAGTAACGAAACACTTAGCCTCCTAATAACATTACTAACTTCAAATATATAAATACGAGAAGAAATGGCAACGCTTTACTTATGGTTCCATAATAAGTCTAGCAACATACAAACGATGGATTCATTGAGTTTCCTTCCTAAGCCATGGCCCATGAGTCTAAAATTTGTACGTATGATATTGACAGTGTTGCCATTCTCTGAGCAAAGTTTAATAGTCTATAAATTTCGCATGGCATGTTGCATGAATTTCTATGAACTATTCAAGTGCCCTTTATAACTTTTGTCTAAAACCCACGGGTGGGCCGCTACCCTACACGATGTATATGTTGCATGCAACAGGGCAACATACACGGTGCGACAATGTTGCGTGAAAATAGAAAATAGAACATGTTCCTATTCCATGCAACAAGTTTATTGCAACATTGTTGAAACTCTTACCAAACATGGTGCTTTCAAAATTCCAGAAACAAATTTTCTTACAACTTTGTTGAATGAAAAAATTATATGAACAATGTTGCGTAGTGTATTCTAACTAAAGGATGTGTGCATTGTACCAAACGGACATGTACACAGCACTATACTTTAAATACCTCGAAAATATAACAATAAGGAGGATAGCGTGTTTTGTCAATTTCGTATAAGCAAACAGTAGAAAACATTCATTGGAAGTTGTATGACCATATTATTTAATTGGAAGTAACAAAATACTAAGCCTCCTAATATTATACAATAACTTATTCCTTAAATATGTATTATTTAGTTTCATTTAAAGTTTATGGTAGTTTTAAAAGAGTTCATCAATTAATTGAAGAGGAAAATCAGCAATTTGATTCAATTTTTGGGTCTATGGACACAGGATACGATTCGCTGGCGAATATCTTTGAGCTTTGGTACATCCGTACATACTACATAGTCAAGTCACCAGTGAAAGGTACGGGTTCGCTAACGAATTGTGCTTGAAAGAGAATTTTAATTGATTAAATAGAGGAGAACTGCTTGTTTTCTCCCAACCTGAGGTCAGAGGATTAATTACATATTTCGAAGTAATGTTATTTACATATTTACACAAATTATCCACTTTGCATTATGATAACGTCATAAAATATGAGATAATGATAATGAAAAAGCCGCCCACCCGCATGCTTAGATGGACGTTAACTGGAGCTGAAACAAGTTTCTGATCAAACCAAATTCAATAGCTAATTAACTAATGCTTGTTCTCCACATAAACTGAGTTTGATTTCAAGGTTACAACCGAAAAATATTTGGCGAATAGCTCAATATTATCAGTATTCGGTTAGGCTACCATTTATGAATACTGATATTCGGTTCGAGCGGTTTCAACCTTGATTTCAATCATTCCCAAAAGTCCCAACTAATATAATATCCTTATGAGCTGGCCCAATTAGTGAAAAGCTCCGTTCATATATTTCATGTAGTGAGCAAGGCAACGAACAAGTTATGCAATGTCATTCATTCTGTTTCGATAAGAAACAGAATATTATAATGAGTGACTGTCGTGCTAATAACATAAAAGTGTTCACTCAGGAAGGAGTTCTGCTACATACACTGGGAGATACTCAGGAAGAATACAAGAAAATCTACCCTGCAGGCATTGTAGTTACCAATGATAACAAAATTATTTGTAGTTCTCATTGTACTATCTTTGCATACACATTTTCTGTAACTAATTTAATCTATTAAAAGCTCCCTAAATAACAATTGTATACCTGTGTAACAAGGGTACCGGCTACGCATATATCACAAACATACCAAACATCTTTTCAATACTTAAATCGATTCGAATAATCCTAATAATATAATTTAAACATAAGATATACGTACAACAACGGTACAAGGACTCTTCACTTGCTAGCACTTGCTATCGAATACTTCCTGACCGCCAAAAGCTCATCAGGTACCTCTCGTATAGCTATTAAATGACGTATACCAAATAACACTTATATCAGCTGCTCGTAACTGTAATTTATCCTCCAATTAAATTTGGTTCAGGGGTTTAACCAGGAATTTCTGAACCGACACTCTATCTTGCAGGGACTCTTACCAACCTATTTTAACTTTTTCTATGGATAACTTGTCTCGGAATCCCTGTATTTCTAACATATATATTTCCCTATTCTAGCAGAAAATAACTAATCCCTTGATTTGGTTGTCAGAATCATATTTAAATTCTTCTTAAGCGCACCTCATTGTTTGGAGAACGCTTTTAGCTCCTTCTCCCACTTCGAAAAATAGGAGCACGCTCCTTTAATGCTCTGTTTAGGCTACAGGGACTACTGATGCTTGTGATAAGGGTCCGCGAAAATAAGTTTGGCCTATGGAACGGCTCCGAAAAAGTAAAGAAACACAACGTAATCTTGATTTCTACATATAGAAAATAACATTTATTATCCATAGTACATATTACTAACATAAAAATAAAATGGAATAAACATATTGACTTACTTTAATCATATGGTGAAATGCGTTAGAACAAGCATTGTCAGCATCTTGTACTAATAGCTGTATACAAGTTGTGATTATGCTAAAAAGTATAAACTTAGTTAGGCAAAATAAGGGAAACTCCCATTACCTCAAAAGTGATTATTCGTATATATAATGATAAATAAATAATAATTCTAACTTGTTAAACACTTCATATTCGTCAGCAAATTTGACTTGACTTTGTAAATCATTTTGTATTTTCTCCTTCAGTTTATCTTCAAGCTAAACACATAGATAAACATATAACTCCTGAGATATTTTATAACTATTTTGGGAAAGCAGAAATATTATTTGATCGAACGGGGAAAAATTGTAATGAGAGCCGTAAATATATCACTACAGATTTGTCATTATAAAGTTCTACTACACTTATGAAACTCATTAGTTGTATTAGTACAGTGCAACTGTGATTATTCGAACATGCCCGCAGTTCCTATTCCATTATATACTCACGACCTCGACCATCAGATTATCCGAACGATTTTGACCGGTCTGATGAGTTCGGTTAATCGAGGTTGCATCGTACTGTGAAAACGGTATAGCCCGCGCCCGATTAATAGAGCTACATAGGGACAAGGCCATTGGGCCTGATTAACCATGAATATGGGCATGACCTGATTAACCGGGGTAATTTAACACTATTTCCATGGTTTTCGTGTTTGATCAAGTTTGGTGCCTCTATTAAACAGAGCATACTGTAACTGAAAGTAATAACGTAACCATATGAAGCAAATAAGTTGTCAGGTTATTTCCTTACCAGGTACTCAAAAAATGATTTGTGACGTTTTGAAATTCTAATGACAAATAACCGACATCTTTATCTAACTATTAATTGTCTATTTTCTTATGAAAATATGAAATAATATATAACATTACGTAAACAAAATTTTAATACTAAAATTGAAAACTTTAATATCGCAATCAAATTGTATTTCCATAAATTCAGGCAAAATACAAGTGATTCGTAAGATTTGTGTTTCTCAAACGATAATCATACTGGAATTATGCTGGAGTAATTCCAAACCAAAAGTTAATACATCATCCATACTTAATCTTATACAAATGATGATTATTGAAAATATAATTCTGCTACACCTACAGAGCGTGAGTAAGTGAGAAAGGGCATTTTCGATTCGGAATTACTTAAAAGCTGGTGGCGAAAGTCACTTCCTACTTGAGTATTGTCCATAAAATATTTCCTTAATTAATTAATTTCACTGATAATACAACGTAATTATAATTAGCGTCTACTCCAATGATTACGTTTATATATGTAAGTATTACAAAGGGACTCAGGAAGAAATTGCGTGTTTCATTACAGGTTTGAACTAGGGTTAGGAAATTTCAATTTTCGCGGAAACTCCAAACTCTCTATATAGATTATTAACAGTTGGGAGGGGTACATGGAGGCGGAAATAGCCTTGGCGTAGGAGGCTATCTCCAAGGTCTTTCAGCCCTTAATGATACCAGACTTGAGATAAGAGAATTTAATGGCGATAAAATTTTGAACAATTTTCTTATGTAGGAGAGATTTTCAATACATTTTTCAGTGTTGAAGGGTCATTTTCCAAGATTAGTGAAATGTCACTTTTTATACTGAGGAGGTAGGGTTTTAATAATACAAATCTGATCTCGTAGAAATAACCGCCACCGACATAAATAAACCGTAAAATTAAAAATTTTTAGGGATAAGAACAAGTTTTGACTGACGTCAGACTTGGTAAACTTATATAGTGTGATTTGACGCTGCACTAAATACTAATGACCGTTACATAAATGTCTCAACACACAAATGTAATACGTATTTACAATTATTTTTCCAATACATTGTCATATGTAAATTTGTGTAATAATAACTTCTATTATTCTGATATTAGTTAATACTATTAATTCTAATGAACTTGCCTGTTGAGCAGTTTCAAGACAATAATCAGCTGTACATAATATTCCACATACTAGCATGCTCTCTTCTTTAGTTAAATTATCTCTCTCACTCTCTTTCAATAGTAACTTTATTCCTCCGACACTCGGTACTGCTAGCCTACATAATGTTCAGACAAAATAAAAGTTTAAAGCGAGAATATATGATTAATCATATGACGAATCATCTAGATATATCGAAAATGTAAAACTCAGAATCTATATGCCAGATTACTCTGACTAAACGAAGTCTCTGGTATCATTTTGAAAATAGGTATATGCCAAAAGGTATGAAAATGGTTGATCATATGATAAATCACTTTCACACTTGTAACTTTAACTTTTTAATCGAGTAAAAACACTTTGCGAATAACAAAAACGCAAAAACGTGGAATACAAGGTCTTTACAGCATAACTGAGTACAATTAATCTATAATAATCTTAAATAAATAAATCGGTAATTACTAACTTAGGAATTTGGCTAATGAGTATCCTGTTAGCATATTCTTTCAGATATTTCTTGAATACATTGGAGAGATGAAGCAATGGAACACCAGTAGATAGAGTAATACATTGAACTAAACATTTTTTATAGAATACGAATAAATCTCCTGATGAGCTGAATACTGTACTAGTAGATCCCTAGATACAAATTAGTACAATAGTTATGGCTTATGTGGTTTGTAAAAATTCGAAAATTCATCATTTCTATCTGAGAATGCAAATTGATTGGCTAAGGGCGGGGTTTCTCAACCTCAACATGTGGTCAAATGACGTATTTTGGTCAAAAAAAGTTGAAGTTCCATGGACATTTTTATCAAACTTGACCAAACTTGAACAAGCATGTTGATTTGGGTGTGATACAAATTGTGGCTATAGCCTATGAGGGGTTGAGAAACTCTGGCTTAGGGGAAAGGGAAATAACATTTTTCGCCAACTAAATTCGATTCTAACAACAAACTCTAATTTGGAATTATATTGCAGTTACGAAGCAACCGATATACAAAAAGAGCAAATACAAAGAGTTCGCAAGTTGGGCAGTACAAGCAAGCGTAGCGTGCATGTATATAATAATAACAAGATGCTACATTCCAATTGCCCTTATAGGTATCACAGGAACATCATGATTTACAATAAGCGATAAGCTATTTGACGAAGCGTAAGTAATTATTCTTACTTTATTTTTCGAATCTTTACGTTTCATCTCTTCAATAAACTCATCCAATAGTTCACCCAAATTCTTATCTTGAGCACCAATAAATACGTCTAAATGACTCTCAAAGCACTTAGAAATTAATCCCATAAATGGGGATACATCTGATTTGGATTCCTATGTGAAATAATAATAATATTGCAACTTAATCAATATTCTCTAAAAATGATTATAATACATTGGAGCGAGATATTTTCATCAGGTTTTTTCAGAGTTCGATATATAAATTTGATCATATAACGCTGTAGCAACAAGTAGGGGCAGTAGTTTTCAACTAATCCATGAGAATCGGCAACTCCAAATTCGGTCAATACTAGTTTTGTTTCCCAAGTTATTATTATTATGACATTCACTGCCTCCAACTTCCGTTAATGAACATACACTTTCAGGAGTGCTGAATCTCTGAGCAAGTAGTCTCTCAAAATCAGATGTCTTCTGTATAGCAAATAGTAGTAGTTTAACTTCTATATCTGATGATCTTTGTCTCAACTGTTCTAACAAGTCAAGCCTAGTATGAAATCGAAAATAATTCTAAGGGAATATTGGTGGTAATACAGTTGATATGTTGTCATAGGGCCGTCGCAGGATTTCCAGTGACCCTCTGACGCCCCTAAGATCCAACGCCTAGGGCCTTCCCCCCTAGCGATAGTCCTAAATATATACAGGATAAGACGTACTCGTTAGGGACACAAATATTAATACGAAGATACTATTTCAGTGTTGTTTTACCCGAATAGATATTGTATTAAGAGAATGGAAACTAGATCATTGGTTGGAAAGAAGTACGTCATATTCGAGTTATACATTACTAAATAGGTTTTCTAATACTCCATCTGGTGGATAACTAGACATAATATCCTATATTTTGTTTACTTTGTGACTGTACAGAATTCTTGACACATAGTTTGTAGAACATTCCATTCGCTCGGGAATACAAGAGGTAATATCTTCTCCATTTCTACTATCTCTCTCCTCATCCATGAGAAACGTCTATCTATCTTATCCAACCAAGAATTCTATTAGAATAATTCAAGGAAAAAAATACATCAAATCGTTTGTTTTTCGGTGTATTTTGATATATTTATATTATAAGAGGATTTATTTACTCCAATAAAGCATATGTTGGAATTATATCGATTTTCATTTCCTGTATTGAATAATCACAAATTGAAAATAATTATTTAAAAGTTCAATAAAGTAAAACTAGAGCTAATTTGCGGAAAATATGATTAATTTCTATTTACAGCTGTTTCCATAAGATTGCTACAGCTGTAATATTCGAACATATAATTGCGGTTATATGTTGTAACTTAGAATATTACTTTGTATATTGAAATATTCTGAAATGTCTTTCAATGTGGTACTTATAGCTATACTTCTTCAATCATAACTGTGTATATGAAAGTATTAGTTTACCGTAATAGCCAAAATCACATCGTTGTATCAAATAATCGACAAATACTCATGTAATGGAATGTAAAATATGTAATAATTGTAACTCACTTCCTGGTTCTCTTTGTAAAGCATTTGGTACTCGAATAATTGTAATTCTATGAACTTAGCAACTATTTCCTCTCTACAAAAAAATTTCTCATTATAATTCTGAATTGAAATATCTATTTTTCTGATTTATAATAATTTAAACAAGTCACAGGGTACAAAAATAATACATTGTAAGCATGCGATCGTATTGTTAAGAAAATCCACGGCTGGCTGTCCGTCAGATGACATACGACAAAAGTAGGGCAAATTTTCCATAAAACTCTCTTCTTTCTCAGGTGCGGATCCAGGGGGGGGCTAAAGTCTCTTTTTATACAACAATTCATAAATACTGTACAGTATGAACAAATATAAAGGAATCTTGAATCTTGATGTAAGGCTAATTCCAGATTTTGAAAAGAATTGACTGGTATACGTAGTATGAATTTCTGTGATAATTATAGAAAAACAGTTCTGATAAATGTAATAGTGTACGTACTTCTAACCAGAGTTAATAGGAAATCATCCGTTGTTGCACCTTAATAAAGAATATATACCCGTTTCCAAAAGACAACATTTTAAATTTTGGAAATAAATACCGATTTTTCAGTTTTCGTACAAGCATTTTAAAGACCACAAAATCCGATTAAAGTGTAGCGGAGCGTTTACCGAACACAGATTGTATGTAACACAACTTTACGAAATCAGATAATTTTTCAATATACCAGCATATCCAATATGAAAGTAGATTTACGCTTAGCTTATGAATTGTAATTTGCATTAAATAATATCTAATAGATATTCTCATTAGTGAAACGCATCATAATATGTCTTCATTATAAAGGATTCTACATAATCATGACAAGTTAGCCGTAGAAACGAAGTTTTTTCCATAATCAAAGTGGACAAAAATAATATTGCACATTACGAGAGATTAGAAATTAATGAAAGATTGTGAATGGTAAAAAGCACTATTGTATATCTCATGAGTACGATGAAATGGGAACATCTATGTTAGATTATCAATATTAATGTTATGAGATTGGAATGCTTCATTCCAAAAAAAGTTCGTGAATTTGACTTGCACGTATTTCTGAGAAATAAATGTATCCCAAAAAAAGAAAGTATTTCTAATCAGTTCATACAGACAGTAAGTAGAGTCCCCGAATAATAGACATACATAGGGGAGATCGCTTCTGTCCATTTTAGGGAGTTGTCCGCTCCTCGGAGACTGCTAAAATATTACATATATGATTGCTAATTCATTCCGTCCCAGGAGGTTTATCTATTGTAGAGGGATTCTCCGCTTCTCGGAGTGTCCGTTTTGGGAGAATCTACTGTACATACTTACAGTGGAAATTTCCTATCTGGTAATTGCCACATGTATTTTACTAGGTATTCTTGTATATGGATTAAGAAACGTATTTGGATAATGAAATACGTCTAAGATGTCTGGATTTTGGAGGTTCGATAACTACCCTACAGCAGCTGTGATATATTACCAAACTTTGGAATATAGATATTTTAAGTTTTTGAAATTCTATAGTCAATTTGACCGAAATTGATCAACCTGGCCAAACTTGTCTGAGCTTGAATAAACTTGAACAAACAGGTTAACTTGGGTGTGGCTAGGGTGAGTAGCGTCGCCAGGAATTTGGAAGAGGTGAGCATTTACTTACGGGAGCCCTCGTGGAGATATATAAAATATATAACTTAACTATTATTGATTACAATCATGAGGGAATAACCCTACACACAGCAAGTTGCTGAGAATAAATCCGAAAAACTAAATCACTAAAATCACGATAACTATGCTAAAAACACATGCACTTCCTTGTGTAGGGATAGTATTCTAGGTAAGGAAGGGTAAAATACAAGTACATGTATCGCATGAATATCTCCAAACATACTAAATGATTGGGTGAATAATAAATAATAATTCTGGAATTATAATACGAAAGGTAATGTAACATCAGTGTACCTCAAAGATGGATCTGAAAGCTTTACAACTCTGCAAGCATCTGATAGTAAATTTATGTGGCTTTCCTATAGCAAAACAATTACTCATTATCTTTATATATAGAATATTATTCAGCAAATTGGAGTTTATGTTCATAAAATGGGGATTAAGCAAACATGCAAAATAATCAATTTCTCTAAAATCAATTTTTCCTATATAATTATAGAATATAATTATGATGCTGAGGTAGTGTTGCCTTGCAGAATTGAGTACGTACAACAGTTATTAGATAATATTATCTGTTCTTTTACAAAAACACTCCCATTACCTCACAGGAATTGATATAGATTAAGATCTTCGTCAATCTCCTGGGAAAAAGAAATAATTCTCTTTCATATTTAACACTTTTTTACTTGCCTTACTTAAACAAACTTGCCTTGGGAATCCACCCATAAGAAATTCTAGGCTTCTATGCGAAAATCTTACATATCAAGATATGCTACAATACAACCAATTGTTAAAATTTGAACACCAGCGTGAAAATAATGGAACAATAATATCTGGACAAGTTACAATGAGAGTATGTGGAGAATAGTGATGTACCCAAGGAAAGTAATTTGCTGGATTACAGTAATGTCATCAACAAAATTCTAGGAAGATAAGGCATTATGAAAGCTATTTGTAATTGAAAATGTTTTCAGATTCCAGTAATAGACATGGAAAAACAGTCTCATAACTTCTCTAATTTGTAAAATATTTCTTGGTAATTATACCCTCTTTGATGATATGCTCATTTTAGAAGGAGGACTTGGCTTGTTGATTACATGATTTGGAATAGCTTTCGAAAGAGGATTGAAAATTTGTAAGCTATCGTGTACATTCTGCCAATTATTTTTCAATAGAAAAGGTTGGAGAGTAGGGAATGTAAAGCACAAACCTCTGAAGAAAACGTATGTTACCTTAGGTCATTCTCATACACCCTAAGTGATCAGCCATTTGTAGCGATAGCTTGTATTACAAAATTTTAAAAATTCGAAATATTCCTAAAAAATATTTGAATTTCCACTCAATGTTAAGGTAGGGTAATATTTCAAAGCAACAATTATTCTTACTTGTGTATATTTGCAATATACCGTAAATGGTATGATAACCAGCATATGGAAGTGATAGGTTTGGGTCTATGCATTCTATCTTTCCTTGTTAGGGTATAGTCGGACTAAGACGTTTATGAGAGGGCGTCGACATGTACTTAGAGCCCTTCTTGACCCATTGGCCATTGCAAGTAACAAATTTAAGCGTAAAAGCGCAAGATCCAATAGGGAAATTTTGTCGAAAATATAATCTCTTAATCTTAAAGTAATACGTCCAAAAAGGTGAAATCTGTCCAAATATTCGCTACAGCTACAGTTGACAACCAGAAGCTGCGCGCATGAACCATTTGACAATAATATTTTCAGTTCTTCGTGAAGTATCTTCAAATGCATACTTGTACATTACCCAGTTGTTTGTAGGGAAATACATTTCGAATAGAAAATGCTAGATTGCATACTACCGGTATATCATCAGACATGTATCATGTCCTGTATACAAATCACAAAGTTGGTTAAATCAAACAAAAATTCCAAAGAAATAATCCTCAAAAATTAGAATTTATCATAATAAATGTGAATTAATACAAAATCCCCGATCAATCGTGTAAGATCTCAAAATAAACAAAAGATATGCTTAGAAGTTAAATGTCGTGAAAGCTGTGAATTTGTATTCATAGATTATTGAAAGTATTTTTATGGAAGAGAGGCTCACGTATCACGTGTCTAAATCTATCCAACAATTCTGAGTACAGTATTAAGCACTTTCTATTAGGGTTATGATAATATTGAAAGTAATGGAATTCTGGTAATTAATTAAGGAACTTAACTCTTAATAGTGAATCTGGAAAGAAAATACATTCTAAGCGAATTTAACATTTGAGTTAATATAAATAGCAACTGAGAAAATAAACAAAACAACAAACAAGTAAATAAATAAATTGAAAATAAATATAATGGAATATTCAACATACGAATCAATTGACATTAATCAAATGAGTTACTCAATGGAGCATATTTGCGAAATGCCTATTCCTGAGTTAAATGAACTCATTTTCAAAGCGAATATGACACAAAAAGAGAAATTGGATATAAAGAATAGAAGAAAATATTACAAAATCAACAAAGCTTCTTTGAAACAGCAACTAAATCGTCTTACACAGGAAATAACTGAATTGGAGAGGGTAAAGAAGGAATTGGAAGATGAGAGAATTCAATATAGAAGAGATATACTTTTCTACAAGATGGAGTTGAAGAAGGGGAACACAGTATATTGAGAATTCTTCCCTTCAAAACTCGCAGTGCAAGACCAGGCAACTTCAACTTAGCAAAAAGCGCAATAATTCAGGATTATCGCATTATCTCTGATCAAACAATTTTGCCTCAATTTTTGCTGTTCTTAGATTTGTTATCAATTTATAATCGTTTACAATAAATAAGCCAGCTTCTATTTTATACATAAACACACACCTTATGAAGTGAACTGAGTAGAATTGTATGCCAACATACAAATTTACTGAAAGTGTTTGTAAAAGGTATACACTTACTTGCAACTTAAGGAAATTCCACTCTTATAGATTTCGGCTATTTGTATCTATGACAGAACCATTTCTCTGGCAAAATGAAAGTTTGGGAGTCAAACATTCCCAACAACACTCAGGGAGGATGGAGCGAATAATTGTCTTAAAAAGAAATGCTCATTCAATCAAGAATATGGTTTAGATCAAACAACAGAATTGGATACAGCAAACATATTCATTATTGCAACACTGAACCTAATATTGAAATTCAGAATAACCATGAAATTTGTAAATTGTTTACAAACAAGTAGGAGCGTCGCTCTTTGAAGCACACTACTTTAATGTCCTGAGTATATATTCTTAGTGTTGCCAATATTGAATATGCATGTCCAATACTGTTGCTCAACAAGGCAAACTCATTCATTATTTATTGATTGAATGAGCATTTCCAGGGCCATGCGAGCCTAATTATCTCTGACCAGGTCAAACCTAATTAGAGTAAACATCAGGGCTCTGTTATGATACAACTGGCCCGGCCCATAACTTGTCCGGCTCGGGCCAGTTGTGGCATCCATAACTGGCCAGGCTGTATGGAAGGTCTCTTTAGGGATTTCCATTCACTTATTATACTTAGAACAGATTTATGGACAGTCATAACTAAGTGGTAGTTTAGTGGGCGCCAATACTGATCATGATAGATCTTTCTGGTGTAACAGCCGAGATTATACCCCGTCCTCAAATATACACTGGTATGAAGTGGGTAAGCCCAGAATATAACCCCGAGAGGCATATTCTAGTGGGCGTATATTCTGGGGCTACTACAGCGCGATGGACCAGTTATAGTTGGCCATAACTGGTCCCGGACCAGTTCCGTGACAGCTCCCAATGAGGTGTGATTATTCTCTGAATCATTAAAAGATACGGAAAAAGTATTATTCCATTTTTGATGCACATCAGTTTTAAAATATTATATGATATTAATTCAAAACCTCATAGTTATATATTAGAACAAACAAGCGATGTGGAACTACGTATATTCTTATCGATTTTATTACATGCGAACATATACTATAGTTGCCAACTATCTACCTTCTAAATGTATCCACTATTTCCAGTGCCCAGGCTGTCACCTGGTCAAAACCTGGTCTGGAAAATTATACCTAGGTTTGACCTGAGCAGATTACATTACTGGCACGGCCCTGATCACTTTTTAAGACAATTATTCGCTCCATCCTCCCTGAGTGTTGTTGGGAATGTTTGACTCCCAAACTTTCATTTTGCCAGAGAAATGGTTCTGTCATAGATACAAATAGCCGAAATCTATAAGAGTGGAATTTCCTTAAGTTGCAAGTAAGTGTATACCTTTTACAAACACTTTCAGTAAATTTGTATGTTGGCATACAATTCTACTCAGTTCACTTCATAAGGTGTATGTTTATGTATAAAATAGAAGCTGGCTTATTTATTGTAAACGATTATAAATTGATAACAAATCTAAGAACAGCAAAAATTGAGGCAAAATTGTTTGATCAGAGATAATGCGATAATCCTGAATTATTGCGCTTTTTGCTAAGTTGAAGTTGCCTGGTCTTGCACTGCGAGTTTTGAAGGGAAGAATTCTCAATATACTGTGTTCCCCTTCTTCAACTCCATCTTGTAGAAAAGTATATCTCTTCTATATTGAATTCTCTCATCTTCCAATTCCTTCTTTACCCTCTCCAATTCAGTTATTTCCTGTGTAAGACGATTTAGTTGCTGTTTCAAAGAAGCTTTGTTGATTTTGTAATATTTTCTTCTATTCTTTATATCCAATTTCTCTTTTTGTGTCATATTCGCTTTGAAAATGAGTTCATTTAACTCAGGAATAGGCATTTCGCAAATATGCTCCATTGAGTAACTCATTTGATTAATGTCAATTGATTCGTATGTTGAATATTCCATTATATTTATTTTCAATTTATTTATTTACTTGTTTGTTGTTTTGTTTATTTTCTCAGTTGCTATTTATATTAACTCAAATGTTAAATTCGCTTAGAATGTATTTTCTTTCCAGATTCACTATTAAGAGTTAAGTTCCTTAATTAATTACCAGAATTCCATTACTTTCAATATTATCATAACCCTAATACTTATCACAACCCTAATAGAGCGTTAAGCTTTTGTATAGTTTTCAGAAATCAATCTGTGTATGCATAAATTAGCTTATATGAACTTTTCTTATAATTACACTTCATCACTCATATCAAGGTTAATATCTCAATCCGGTGTGCTTCGATAAAACGAGACTCCTTATCGTGAGTTACCTTTTATGACAAACTCAGTTATAAGAATTTACGGACAAGACGAAAAATAAGTTAGTCTTATCCATAATTCGTATAACTGTGTATACACATTATCAGGTCCCTACAGTGGAATTGGTATCAGTCTGGTTAACATGAAACTCCGTTGGTGTTCGTATTAACGAGGTTCACTGTATTCTGTATACGCTGACACTATAAAGTAGAATCTCTGTAATAAGAATACAGTTAACATGTAGGCCCGATAAGGAATCAGGGGTTATCGAAGCGCAAGGGATTGAGATATTTATTTCGATATGAGTGATGTGACTGTAAATATAATTATAGGGATAGTTTCAGATCACCTTGACCTGCTTAGAAACTTCAGTAAGAAGTTAAGTTATCATCGAAAGTTTCTAAGCAAGTATACTTGTATTATAAGCAAATATTATATGAGAATTGATGGATTTGGGAAAGTTTAAGTACCTTTATTCCTTTTGTGGTTGTTCCTTCTTCAAAATCCTTCTTTATTTGTATTTTTAAATCATTTTGTATTTGAGTAACACTAAATATAGAGAGAGATAGGTGAAGTGTTAAGAATATTAGGTTTTTCAAATACTAATAGGAATCCATGTCACACTTTATCTAGTATGAACTATCCTCGCGTGACACTTTTTGGACGGAAACATTAGAGTCTCATGGTCGCAGGTTGCCAGGTGATGTTCCAAAAAAGTTCATGCCACACAAACTTGAATATTTAATGCCAAATTCATGCAAATTTCCAAAGCCCAATATATTAACTTTATACTTGATCTGTCAACAATGTAGGGTCGGAAATTTATGTACTGCTGAACTGACACTTGTAGGCGCCTCCAACCACCTAGATAATGGTCAACATTATAGTAGTCTGACTGCCTTATGAACATTCAGAAATTGTCAGTGCTCATTTACCTCCAAAGTGCAAACCTTAATGACTTTACTGCCTGGATGGAGTTCAATTTCTCCCTTGACTTTCACTAAATCCCTGCTAGTTATGTTGTGTATGATAGGTTTTGTCTAATTATTAGACAACTCTTATTCAATACCTTGTTACTCATTAAGAGTAATCCAGATATAATTTATGGGGCATGCAGTTCATTTTTCATTTTACTGAATCTTAAACACATACGTAATACAAAAAGGAAATAGTTTAACTATTCCCGTTATCCTGTAAATCTACTGGTCTACAAATACGATTATGCCATGTGTATTCCAAGCAGTACACAGACATAGTATAGACAATATTCTTCAGTTTAGATGAGCTAAACCCGGACTAAAATGTACAAATAACAGGTCAAACTGTGAGGAAGGCTGGGAGCGAAGAGTATAAGCTATCAGTATAAATAATCATATTAATACCAGGATGTAAGTTTCCTGTGAATAAAAATACTTTCATTTCTCATAATTATATGACCTTAATATTGAATATTTATTATTACCTTTGTAACAATTCTGTAATTTCTTTGATATCTGTAAAAAGTTTGAACGTATCACTTACAGAGCCAATTCTTTCAAGAATCTTCTCAACCTCTAAGTACTTTTTCTGAGCAATATTCTGCCTAGAAATTTAACGCCTGTACTTAATATATATTTCAAATGAGTTATGTTCGCAAATGTGTGCATTTGTAGTATTATGTTACAGTAATTGCAAGTGAGTAATATATATTGAATTATTAATAGTAAAGTATAAGGAATCAATCGTATAAGCAAATTGCTATACATAGAAGATTGATTTCTTAGAAATATAGTTGAGTTAAACGAGCTTGACTTATATGGTCAAATCTAATTTATTGTTTAATAATCTGATATTGACATTTATATAAAATAAGGAGAAATAAATTTTAAGGAATTACATTCTTAGAATATTTAAAATGATTTAATAGAATATATTCGTGTCAAAATTAGCAATATAAGATATGAAAAAGTACCAATTTCTAGAAGAAATTCAATTACAAAATGAAAGCACTAAACTATAATTTTGTTTAATTAATAAACGTCTACCGAATCATGAAGGTTGTTATGCAATCAAAATATGTTTTGAAATATGATGTTTCAATATGAGAGAGGTTTGGCCAAATACGAGAAATGAATCCGCTCATGTTTCACTTTTAGTTTCAATAAATGCCTTTGAAATAAATGTTCATGAATTGAAAATAGTATTGAAGCTAGTAAACACTCTTATTGTGCAGTGTCCAATTTGTTTAAACTGGACAATAATATATTGTGGCTACATCAGTTAGATTTTTTCATAACCCATAACAAGTATAATATTCTTCCTCGTGATTGGTGGCAAGTAGGACAAATTACGATAGTACGTATTAAGAATAATCAAATTTAAATAACAGATCCTGGGCATAAATTAAAATACGTATACTTTAACTGGTGTACATTGATGCAGATACGTACCTACAACCAGAGGTGTAGCCAAGATGTTGCGGGGCTGATGCGGATCATCTGAACTTGTTCAGACGAATGTAAGCTGAAATTAGTAAAATGGTAGTGAATATTTGATAAATATAATTTCTGTATGGTTTCAGGCAGTAGTGTTTAGATTTAGGACAATCTATGAACTAATTAATCTCTTTCTTGAGTTACTTGACAAATAATTACTTAATAGCTCAATACAATTCAACACTGCTCGCACCACCCGCATGGCCGACACCACCGTGACAAAAACCTGGCAGCGCCACTGCCTACAACATGAATCTTAATTTAGTAAATATAATTTCACTCAAAATATTGTTCAAATAGCAAAGGATTTTTTGAAAAGTAACCTTTCGATGTTGTATAGGACATTTCCATACGACAAACCATTTGCTATATAAAGAATATACATAATTACATAATTACATAATTACATAATTACGTGTAATGTATTTTAAAAATCTCAGTTGTTCCCTTATATTGTTTGTTTGTTCGTCTGTTTATTCGACTCTGTCTATCCGTTTGTCTGATTGCAAAATAAGGTTTAGCACTTTAGTTGAATCAAATGTGATATTTCAACTCATTTATCGAGGAGATAACTCACGATAAATCTTCAATAGAACGAACTAGCATTGAGAGATTCTCTAAAGTTGTAATAGAGAATGTTAGATTAGTTTTGGCTGTATCGAGTTCCTTAATTTCTTTTGTAATGGCTTTAACCTATAAACAGAATTAATGGTGAATACTACTCTCTTGTCAATGGGTTATAGCAATAGGTTTAGCTCGAAGTTGTACAGTAAATTCATGTTTTATCGAAGCTTAAGGGACCGCGAAAAATAACGATAAAATCGGAGTACGATATAACTGACGAATTAATGTGAATTGGACGGTTTGGGACCATATTTGTACAATTTCGGACTTCGATATGAGCGGGTATTTCGAAATATCCGTGTTCGATATAACGGAAGTTCACAATTTGACAAGCGAAGACTTGACTAAATTTCAAAATGATCATATACGTATTCTATACTTAAGTTGATAATTATGCGAGATTTCTCATAAACATTCGAGCTACTGTTTCATGAAACTCTGTATTACAGAATCATCCTGGTAGAAGTTATGTCACCAAATTTGAAGGCTATACAATATCTAATACTTTCTTCATTGAAAGATATATTAGTTAGATCTTGTGATCCGTTTTGTAGCTCAAATTTCAAGTACTCATGATATGGGAGTGTTGTAGAAGGTTCCAATGTAATTAACTCACATGTATGCATCTTCATTGAAACAAATGAAGTAACAGATAATGGGAAATCTAATTTAGATTTTCTTTTCGACATTACAACTGGTTATTAAAATGCAAACTTGTATTAACTCACCAATCACCCTAAACTGATATTGAAAGTTGATTTTGCTAGGATTTTTCTAGTGACAGTAAAATCCCAGATGCTATCGGATCGTGTGTTAAATGTTTAAGGCGGAGCTCTACTTATTATAAAAACATGTTTTACTATCCTAAGGGTGTTCTTATAAGCGATTAGCACTAACAACTAGTAGGCGAGGGATGGAATAGTTCACCCAGACAATATTTACTATCAGAAGATGTGTGCATTCATTAAGCATATACAAACCATTTTCTCAGAAGTTTCTGCTTTTTCCTTTATGTCTTTTATTCTCGAAAATAGCTTGTTGATTGCATCTCTTGCCTCAGATAATGCCTAAATGATATCAATGTATGTATATGATGGTAGATAGAAATTGACAAAGATTGTATGTTTCTAAAATATGAGGTCTCTAATTCCACCATCGACTATTGTCCAACAGAAATACAATGGAGTTTGTCTAAAAGCAAATCATATATTGCATACATTGTTAATCCGAGAATTTATAATGTGTATTAGTATTTACTATACAACAAATACATGAAAAATTGCTTATAGCAAATAGACGAATTGCAAATATTGTATTGAATAAAGAACCACGTACTATATTATCCACCATAGAAGTACATACTGAATTAATTCAATACCTGACCATAACTTTAAGCTACAAAAGTATACTAATATTTGTTTTCAAATTCACTACAGAATATACTCACCACTTCTCCTTCATATCCTACTCCAGCTTCACCATGTACTATCTGACGAATATCTTTATCCAGATTTCTGGTATATAAGAATATGGATAAAGGATTATCATATAGATACTTTGGGACAGTGTTTCCCCCAAAGCGCGCGTTAAGCGCGTCAATTAACGCACTTAGAATATCTAGCTGCGTTAAAATGAAGACTCTATACATATGGCTTAATATGTGTATATGCGACGGAAGCCCCACACAATCCCAAAATGAGCGATTACCAAAATTATGCGGGAAACACTGTTTCAGGACAATGGATCTAGACTCTCGTTAAAATATGGCCGCGGAGAGCATAACGCAGAATTTACATTCACTTCGTTAGACCCATTATTAAATATTCTCTTTAAAGATTCTTACATATTTCGGCTAATTTGGATATGCATAATGAAATTTGAAGGTCATTTGGTGTATTAACGAGGGTCTATTGAAAGTTTGTTGTGAGTATGCAAACTGCAGGACAAGTGGGTGTTAACTTTGTACTTACCTTATTTCTAACTTCATCCTACTCATAAAGTCATCGATATTAGCTAAAGACTAAATGAAAATATATTATTAAGTTGTAGGGAACAACAATTAACAAGAAGTCAACAACAATACCTGTTCAGTAGGAAACTCCTTATTTATGAAATCGATCTCATTAAACTTTCTTGCACATAAAGGATCCATATCTGGAAATAACTAAAAGAAATTTGCAATAATTTCTAACAAGAAATATAAGTGGACAAACACATATTATGTATGTACAAATTGTAAATATATATTTGACGTTAGTACGCATCATAGAGTAAAATAGAGTCCCTGTAATAATTTCTACCCAAGGGGTCAAGGGCTGATCTATTGGGAGGGATAAACTGTTTGAATTATGTTTGGAAAATGAGGTTAATTGCCATCTATGTAGTTAATCATATGACTGAAATAAGAGAACACCCACCAACAATTCAGGAATTCTGCACATTTTGAAATTCTATATTATGCTCACAAGCTAGAATTCGTGCAGAATTTGTTACTTTTGAGAATTAGGCATTGCTGGTAAGCATTCTTAATTGTTCACAACTTCATATATATCACAATTGTTAACAAATGGAGTGTATAATAACAATATTCTAATGGCAAGTAGGCTCTCAGGTCGTTCAAGGAAAAAGAGTGAATCAGCCGAACATGAACTCATACCAATATACTATCGTCTTCCTGGAGGAGTTGAAATTGTGAGTGGATATTTGGAAAAAAGAAGACTAAAGAAAGGTACACAATCAAAGCGATTTTTCGGGCATTATCAATGTGAGAATTGCAGTAGTAGATGGACATCTGGGTATGCATGGCAAGGTTACCAGTTAGAATGCAAAAAATGCCATTTCTTCGAATGGCCAACAAAAGTATTTCATTTGGAAAATGTCAGTGATGATCATGAAATGAAAACCCCGCATTTAACAGATCTATGTGAGAAATGCCAAAAGGATGGAGTACATTGTCTAACTGGACACATGTTGAACCATAACGTGCACATTATTCCTGAGTTTGATGGAACGCGTCTGAAAGAGAATAATAAATATATGATACACTTTGGAAAACAACTGGGTCTGGATAAGTACGATATTGTCATTGAGCCACAATTCATACAAAATTTATTCGATAATCTCTGGGATAGTTTAAGTCGAGAATGTAAAAGCGAATTCAAAGAAGCTTTGAAAATAGCGTCAATAAAATGGAAGCAGAAAAATAGAGTAGATATATCTGATAAGTGTATGGATGTACTAAGACAGACTACTTACTGATTCATTTGAGAATTAGGTATTTATTTACTTTTGTATTTATTCAAATTCTATTTCTATACTATCTAATTTATTGTTGTTAAGTTTGCTCTGAATAATTTTACGTACAATGACACAGTTAACCAACCATACACGATGTAACTTTGTTGCATCGTGTATGGTGTAATTTAAGTTGTGGTAGTTTCAGTGGCTTAGACAGGGTGTTTTTTTATGTTGCACCACATTCCCCTTATTTCAAGTCACCTCCCCCCTAATGCGGCACCCGTGAGCCAGTAGTCTGCCAAAGCAAGCTACACCGCTGGGTGCTTTGCATCTACATGCTTAAGACTAGGGAATATGCCTTTAACTCGAAATATATTTGAAATGTATAAAGGAAATATAAACACATTTTTCTAACAAGAAGGCTAACTAGACTCGTGGGCATAGTGGAGAACAATTATTTGGGGACTGATATAATTGTTAGGGGATCATTGGACCAGCCACTCAGGCCACACGGCGACTACACCGATGAGTAGACGATGCGAAATTTGACGTTTGATATAAATCATAGGGTCGTTATTATAGATACAGCATAACCTCTTTCTGGTCAAAGGTTGCAATGCAGTTATGTGTCATTATCATATAGTTTATAATAATCTACAATTGATGGTAGTATCATAGTTGTCAAGTCTCACGGATCGAAAGCAAGAGTTCATCCAGGAATTTCTGGTCCGACAATGTTCTTGCAGGAACTCTCTTGGATGTCCCTTTTTTAGACAGAAACATATCCTGTACTAATATGGGTCTCACAGTCGGGTTTTTAGGTGTCAGCCAAGCACTTAGATAAACCCCTGATCCAAAAAGTCAGACTTAGATGCAATAACATTGATTCATAACGAAATAACTGTAGGGATATTATGATGGGCAAATATCCTATTAGCCATCAATTTCATCTCAAAAACCTTTGGTCTCTGTTAGGATCACTAATTAATGATTTGACAAATTCGTAAATGTCTAAAAATGTAGAGAAATTTTATGGAATAAGATAATACTTACCCATTATTACAGTTTTCTGATAGATTTAGAATACATTAATACTGTTACACTATAGTCAGCACAATTAAATTTTATTATTATGAATTCAGAAGGATAAGTTTACCAAATAAATTAGGCATTGAAACTTTACACATATAATTATCACATATTCTGTCAAAAAAAAACTTCAATGGCAAGCAAATATCCAGGTCGTTCAAGAAAAAAGAGAAAATCAAAGCAACAAGAATTAATTCCAATATACTATAGAATTCCTGGAGAAAATGAGGAAATTGTAAGTGGATATTTGGTAAAAGAACCATTAGAAGATGGGATAGATCCGAAACGATTTTTCGGGCATTATCAATGTAAGATTTGTAGAAATAAATGGACATCTGGGTATTCATGGCAAGGGTACCAGTTAGAATGTAAAACATGTGATTTGTTTGAATGGCCGACAAAAGTTTATCATTTGGAAAATAAAGATGATGATTTTGTAATGAAAAAACCGCATTTATCAAGTCTATGTGAGAAATGTCAAGACGATGGAGTACATTGTCTCACTGGATTGGCTTTAAAACCTGACACAGATAAAAAGCGTAAAACAAAGCTGCATAATGATGATGATTATTCACATCGAAATCAGTTTATGATACACTTTGGAAAACAGCTGGGTCTACATAAGCAGGAGATTAAGATTGAAGGACAATTCATTCAAGAATTATTCGATAATCTCTGGGATACTTTAAATAAAAAGGATAAAAGCGAGTTCAAAGAAGCTTTGAAAATAACCGCGGCCAAATGGCAGCAAAGAAATAGAGAAGATTTAGCAGATATCTGTAAGGATGTACTTAGACAAACACGTTAATGTTTCATTTTAGTTCTAACTAGATTTGAATTAATAATTACCCATATAATTGTATTTGTAATACTTAACTTCATTTGTGTTTAGTCATTTCTAGATTAACTAGTTGTTTTGAATAATATATTTACATTCAATGGCTTAGCTGGGGAATTGGAGTATCAGGGAGATTTGTACTGTCGAACCTCAGATCCGGACAGGTTTGTCTGGAGGGTGCCTTGCTAACTCTCCTGATTTTCGGACATGTGTTGAGACTAATGTCCAGCCAAAGCTTGCCAAAAATAGTAGATGTCCGTTTTTTTGGAGTCTGACCTAATGTAGGTATGCTACGTCCCGAAATGCCCCGGTACGTTCTGTCTGATTTTTTATTCACTCACGATGGCAAGTATGCATTATTAATTAATGGTAGACATATAATGAAATATCGAGATGCATAAGAATTCTCGGAACTAGAGGTTATAATTGGTGGTCACTAAGAAACGTGTCAGACATGAAGTACAACTCTATTTTAGGAAGAGTAGCTGGAAATGGTCAAATCAAACTTTTTGGAAAAAGTACCTGGATCTTGGAGGTTCGACTGTATCATTAGTTATCGGAAATATTAATTGTCTGAAAATGATTATTCAGTGATGTAATAATAAGAACCTCATGCGGTCATGCCATGTGAATTATGATAATTTTAGGACAAAAGGACGTAAGAAAATTCTATTTTTATGAACAAAGGAGTTAATTAAGATTTAATTATTAGGCTTTGTAATTCTTGAATTAAAATAACAAGATTCTTCCAACAATTACAACATTCTAATGGCAAGTAGATACCCAGGTCGTTCAAGAAAAAGCAGAAAATCAAGGAAACCACAACTCATACCAATATACTATCGTATACCTGGAGAGAACATTGAAATTGTGAGTGGATATTTAGAAACACTACCATTAGCGAATGGTATAGATTCGAAGCGTTTTTTCGGGCATTATAAGTGTGAGAATTGTAGAAGTGCATGGACATCTGGGTATTCATGGCAAGGTTACAAGTTAGAATGTAAAGAATGTGGTTATTTGAATGGCCGACAAAAGTATATCATTTGGAAAATGTCACTAATGATTGGGTGATGAAAAAACCACACTTATCAAGTCTATGTGAGAAATGCCGAAATGATGGAGTGCATTGCCTGACAGGATTCAGTTTGAAACCAGACACAGAACAACCTCATAGAACTAAACTACACAATGAATATAATGATGAATATCGGAATCGGTATATGATACATTTTGGAAAACAGTTAAATTTAGTTAAACACGACATTATCATTGAACCATTATTCATTCAGGATTTGTTCGATTGTCTTTGGGTGTATTTAAGTAGAGAAGAAAGAAGCGAATTCAAAAATGCTTTGAATATAGCTGCGGCCAAATGGGAACAGAAAAATAGCGGAAATTTAGTGAGGATGTGTAGGGCAGTTCTCAGACAGACACAGTAATGAATTTCTTAGGTTTGTTCAAGTTTTGAACTTAGAATTAAAATTGTATTGTAATACTCTACTTTTTTGTATTTTTCATGTTAATCAAACGTGCTCTAAGACATTAAAGAATTGATTAAGAGGAATAATCGAAACTAATTTCAATCCTGACAACCATAACACCAAATCTAATGGGGAATAAAATACAGTTAGGAAGCAACCGATAGGATACGAACTGATCGCGAGCAAGCAAAGTGAAGAGTGTTTGTAAAATTAATGATACGTATTATTCGAATCGTATTGAAAAGAGCTATAAACTTGATGATTTGTATCTGTGATATATTCGTAGGCTGATAACTGTGGTATCCTGGTGATACCTTGTTAGAAGCCCATAGTAATAGATACCATTGCTACACAATTGTTATTTAGGGAGCTTTTGATAGATTAAATTAGTTACAGAAAATGTGTATGCAAAGATAGTACAATGAGAACTACAAATAATTTTGTTATCATTGGTAACTACAATGCCCTCAGAGTAGATTTTCTTGTATTCTTCTTGAGTATCTCCCAGTGTGTGTAGCAGAACTCCTTCCTGAGTGAACACTTTTATGTTATTAGCACGACAGTCACCCATTATAATATTCTGTTTCTTATCGAAACAGAATGAATGACATTGCATAACTTGTTCGTTGCCTTGCTCACTACATGAAATATATGAACGGAGCTTTTCACCAGTAAGATTGAATAGATGGAGACAAGGATTGTCTTTACAGCTCAGAATGTAAACCTTATCGTCCAGTAGTTTGACGTCATATGGTCTTGTCATGGAGCTGTGTGTAATGGAATGTTTATAGTTTAGTTTAGGTGTCATAACAACAACTCTGTTGTCATGACTATCAGTAACAAATATGTCCTCGTTATGAGCTATGGTGATGCTACGAGGATAAAGGAACTTCCCATACCAGATCCTACCTTTCCTACTCTAGTTATTAATTTGAAATTCGGTAATTTAAACTCAAATATGCAATGGAGTCGTGCATCACTGATATACACATCCTCATCACTTATCGCTATTCCTGAAGCCATACTAACCTGTCCCTTACAGAATGTACCAATGTATTCTCCTGTGATTTAGAATGCGAATTCCTAGTGCCATATAAATGAACTTCCACAAAGTGGGATTGTTTAACGAAAACCGGTAACAATTTTCGGGGTTATTGCCCTCGTTTGTGGCGGTCTTACTGTATTTACTAATATAGAATACTCACATATTTCTAAACAGGATTTTCAAATACACATCACCATTTCATTAAAATTTGATAATTGAGGTAAGTCTAATTTGAGAGTATAGAGAACAATCAGTCCATAAAGTTTCTAATAAGTACGATTGGTATGTAATTATTTCAATTCATAAATAAACAATTTTTCATCAGTGAGAGCTGCAATAGTATTGAAATAAGATTTGACATCAACTACTGCTTTACTAGTATAGCATGTTAGTTTTTTCGAATTTGAAGTATCGCAGATTTCGAGTGAGCGCGTTGATTCGTCACCAAATGCGATACATAGGCGAGATGGCCGAGAAACAGGTGTGAAAAGTTGCGATCTAGAAAGTGCACTCTGGCTGGAGCCACCTGTAAATTGATGAAGGTGTGTTGAAACAATCAAAGTGTCTGTGGCTTGCGAAGGGAGATTATATCGCGAGAATTCACACACCACATGTCGTGTCATCGGCATTGTCAACGTTGGACGGAATGAAGCGAGAAATTTAGCATTTTCATGGTCATAGGTCACACTGGTACAATTCCCAGTTAAATCAGGTAAACAGAGAGATGTGAAATTGTCCACATTATGTTTCTCAAGAAAATAACACCCTCCAATAGTCGCTACAAGAATCCCACCAACATTCGCTGGCGGTACAGAACAAATTGAAGTTATTGGCTTTGAAACACCAATGGATAGAGTTTTTACACAACTGTTAGTCAGTCGAATATCAAACTGTTCAATTTTACCGTTATTCAGAGCTGCGTAGAAATAATTCGGATCTTCAATATCCCATGAACATGCCCAAGACTGTGCGGATAGCACATAGCTAGATACATTCAAATTGGTAATAATACTGGTAAGTTTCGCAGTTTTATCAGTTGAAACGCTAAGCAGCAAATCTTCCTTATTTGGACAAAATTTGACGTCACGAATAACATTACTATGCACAGGAACGAATTGATATTCCTTCAAGTCTCGTGTGCTTATTTTAGCCAGTCCGCAACCACGGAATAATAATGAAGTGGATGGACGTGATACGAGAATCATACCTAGAGATGAACTGATTTCTAAAATACGACAACCTCCTGATGAGGAAAGGGAAAGCTCTTTGATTTTCGAGACAGCTAATTCCATTTTTGAGTCATCTTTACAACTCACTAAATCCATCTCCGATTCCTGACTGTCACTTTCATCGTTAATGATTTGTTTATTTTGTAATTTCCCCTCAAGTTCTAGCACTTGTAATTTCAAACGTTCGCATTCAGCTCTAGAAAGCTGGTATTTGAGAGCCATATTCGTTTCAGACTTTTTGGCCTGAATTGTATTAGCTTTTTCAGACTCAACCTGTTTCTGTGCAGATGCTAATTCAGAATTATCAACTGCTACAAGTTTTGTTGCGTAGATTGGTCGAATGTCTTTGAAAGCTGCGAGACGTTTACACTGAGGGCATTTCCTCTCAGAGGTCTGTGCTGACTGACGCAACCATTTGTCGATGCAATTCTCCCCAAAAAGATGCCCACATTTCAATGACACTAATCTATGTATCCCAGTAGTTGTCCATGGTTCATAGCAAATTGAACAACAATAAGAATCGAGTTCTGCTGATGTATCTAATTTTGGTTTGGGTGGAGATACAACTACCTGGGAGCATTCAATCGGGTTCACAGGGTGCTTACGTTTTCGGGGGTTGTCGTAATCAAAATCCTCATCAATCGAGTCGACAAGGATAAGTTCAGGTGAATGATCAGGCGGTTGGATAACTAGTGGATAGGTTTCTAGTGAGAATGCCAATTGTTCGTTTTCGTTGCTTTCAGATTGTCGACTGCTAGCCATGAGTGATGATTCCCAAAATGTCCATTGTTTACGAAAGTCAAGGAAAATATAAAAATAATATGTAATTCTATTAGTTATGGTTTGGTGAGAACTGGATTTAATTTAATTTCGGATGGCCAGTGCCTTGCTTATGGAATAAATCAAATTTATCAATACTATTAGCATCGGAATCTGTGTATTTTACAATATTGAACTACTACAGTGGATGCTGGCTATAAGAACGCCCTTGCGAGTAGCAAATTAGTAAGACATTTCTTTAACCAGTATAAAATATACAGAATTATATGAGAAAAGTTTTCCAGAGGATGGCAGCTCAACGTATATCCTGTGTTCTTATAACCGCCATCCACTGTAGCTGTTTTACATACGCATGACTGCTAACTGCCAACTCATGCCTGTCAATTTCTTAGTATACTTTTGCCTGTAAACATCAGAATTTCTCTTCCTGATGCTAAGCTCGTTGAGAACCATTTAATGGCTAATTAAATAAATTCGGGGAAACTCAAGGAATCCATAAATAATTACAAAAATAAGATGTAAATTATGCGTGGATGAACTTTAAAATCATTAAGAGGCAGAAATGCCAAATATTTATGCAATAGTTGGTGAGAAATATGCATTGATAAGTGCAGTGAATCCCTGAACGCCTAAATGAGAAAACCAGAAATAACCTGGACAGTCATTTAGTGGAATCTAAAGGTTGGCTAGCATGAATAATTAGAAAACATAAAATAGTAATAAATGTATTGAAATATAAGGCCAATTGGAACTAACTTTTTCTAATGCAACTTCAACCTCCTCTGGAAACATGAGCATCTCTTCAAGATTGAAACCTTCCTGATCTTCTCCAAACAACATCTCTATATCAGCATCATTCATTTCACTACTCATACTAATTGCCATACTTTTAATTATGTACGTATATGGATTAGAAAATGTATTTTGTTGGGAAGAAACCCTATTTTACTGTGCTGACTATACATTAGTTATAAGGCTCAGTATTAATCTGAGTGGAAAGTTATGTATGTTTTTCGTTTTTAACCCTTGGTTGTGTTCGAACTACTCATGGTAATTGGCTATTAATTATTGTTGGAGAAAGATGTTCAGGGAAAATTTGCAACACGACATCCATAGATGCCAACCTGGCCACTCACCAACCGATCAGATCCATCCTAAAAATGCTTGAGATTCGGATTTGGCATCAAAATGTACAGTTTAGGAGCCAAAAATCCGCGAGACTCAAGGATAACCAGTGAGAATTTGCCTCTCTGTGACCTTTCGCACAATAAATGTTAATATTTTAATGAAAATAATTTATCATTCAAGCAAGACTGTACGTAATACTTAATCAATCTCCTAGAAGCGGATATCTCCCTACAAAGGACAATAGGCAATCCCAATGTGTCGGTTACAGGGAGAGGTAATCAATCCAAGATTTCTCTACTACAGCTATTTCATATTATTCTATATCAATAATCAATGTTAATTAAAGGGAGATACATATATATGTTCTAAACAAATATAATGCTCTTAATCGTTCAGGTCAGAATAATGTTGTGTTTCCATATCAATACTTGTTATAGTTATCTCAGGTCTTTCCGATGCGGAATTAGCATACATCATCCGTTTCATGGCAGGTTTCTGTTTGTTTACTACTGCTCGTCTGTTTTTCATTTGAATCGGTTTTGGAGTTTTCTTGAGAAACATTCCTGCAATTCCAAATTGTTTCGATGGAGGATTTTGTTTTACAGCAGGCGTTTTGCGAACTTGCCTCTTACCTGGCTGTTTTTGTGCTCGCGGGGATTTTAATAGAAAAGGTTTGTTCCTCACTTCTTCATTACATGTTTCCTTCCTATCGACTATTTCTATAAAATCTAAATCACTGGGACTACTTGAAATGTCCGACTTATTCTCATTATGCCGAGTAACGTCCAATGAATGCTGTCTTCCAAAGGAAAAGTGCGACTTGTTCTTGCTTGGACAAGTAACATCCAAAGAGTGTTGTCTTCGAATATCCTCCAGCATTGGCCGCTCAAACATGGCAATATCGAAACTATGCGATTTTTCATAAATTCCCCTTCTCTGCGGCACCTCAGTTGGGAAACGACTGCCAATGTAGGTAGATTTATGTGAGCGTTTTCTGAAACTTGAAACTGAGAATTTCTTTGAAAAATCCTTCTTTTGGAAACCAGGGTTTATTTTCTTAAAAGACAGTCTCTTACGAGATGCAGCCAATTTAGGCTCGTCATCACTATCCTCACTACAACCGGATAAATCTCGAGGCAATAGGAATGCGCGTCTTGTCGGAGACTTAAAGTTATGTATAATATTGTATTGTTCTTGTGAGCATACCTTAAGCACTAGTAAAACGTCTTTACGTCTCAATGGCGTGTTTACTGGGGGGTTGACTAGAATGTGACTGTGTTCGAATTTTGTTGGATAATCTGGGATTTGATCAAATATTTTCAAGTTACGCGCACGTTTTGCTAAGTATAATTTAGTACTTTCATATTCGTAGTTCATTTTTTCCAATGAATTTTTAACTTTTACTATTCGCGTACGGTATATTGCAAGTGGTAAATCATTTGTACTATTGGCCAAGCTCAGCATTAATCGTCCGTATGTTTGATAAGTATCAATATCTGATTGAGTGACTTCAAACTTCCCAATATACCCAGACCCAGGTGTTTGTTTTAACCCAAGCAATAAGCAGACTAAATCAAGGATATAATCTTTCTGCGTACACTGGTAGAGAAGTGTATCCATCATAGACGGTGCGAACGCTTGGCTCGACATGAAATAGGGTGTATGTATAAAATCTCTTATATTTTTAGGCATCAGAGTATGGAACGAATGTCCACTTTCTAGTTTCAAATATCGCATACTCCATCTCTCTGTCAACTCAACGTAGAACTTTGTGCTTACAAATATTTGTGACATTTTCTGAGCGGTACTGATGCGACTTGCATCCACCATATTGCCTTCCTCTTTCAATTCTGGAGTGCCATCACCTAGACATATAATAATCCCTACTGCATCAAGAGCTCCAGCTATTATAAGGTCATCCACAGAATCTTGGTTACCAATTATGAACTTAATATATGGTATCCAGGATATAGCCTCGAGGAATGCTGTATCAGGAATGCTAGGTAGTAACAGTACGATTGGTATTAACTCTTCTCTGGGGATATGATAAGCTCTGAGGGGTAATAGAAATTCGTATAGCTGTGAGCCGGATTCACTAGCGCAGACAATTAACGGATTCTTATATCCGGTTAGGAATAGCATGCGCTCAACGTCATCTGGTTGTTGGATTTTCTTGACAGCTGTGAATTCCGAATCGTGACAGGGGATTTTCCAGCCAGACTGTAGGCAGCACAAGCTGAGAGGTTCTTTGTTCAGATGGCGGACTCTCTCTTTAACACCAAAATAAGTTGGGACTTGATTAACAGAAATATTTGTTGTCTCAGAATCTTGATTATAGAAATTCTCAAGAATCTCATTTCTAGCACATTGCTCTGTATCAACTAAGCTTTGTAATTCAAAAGTCTGAGCACTGTCTCGTAGCATTGTAGACATGCGACCGTGGAAATCTGTTTGCTTTAATCCTTTCTCAGTATTATGATCTGATCTGAAATGAATTGGATTGAAGTTATGTCCGATTGTTAACGATTTCAACAGTGGAGTGAGTTTCCCTTGTGGTTGTTCTTCGACTTTACCAGGTTCTACGTCGTGTTCTGGTGATATTGCTCTCTGTTTTATCAAACTACGTCTGTTTTCCCTTCGACTCATATCTCTAGATTGATCTATTGAAACATTAATCTCATCAATTTGTATTGAATCGCTTAGACAACTATCATATGCTACACGAGATAACGTGTCGTTCCCTTTGGTTACAGTACCAGGAGCGCCGGGCATGAAAATCTTGCCCAAACGTCCGATTTCTTCATCGCTAATCCCTCCTTCCACCAACATTTCCTCCTCTCTGTCTTGTGAAATATAGTAGAGAATATCCTCATTTTGTAAAATATGGTGTCGACCTGGATTGAGTAATATCTCAGTTTCATTCGCGGGTTTTACTGCGAAAAGTAACACCTGTGTAGTACGTACAATTATTACAGATGCAAACAAGAAATTCCGTCCAGCTAAACCACTAAAAAGCATGCTATCTTTCAGCTTTATATCATAAATCTCATTTCCAGAGCCATAATCATACAACTTCTGCCAACTTGCCCTATCTTTCGCTTGACCAGGAGAAGTAGTACGTAGAAGAAGTGTTACGAACGAAGATAGCCCGGGATATATGCAATTATTTGCCATTAAAACTTGTTTCAGCTGGCCTTCACAAACAACTTGGTTTGCGAACTTTACATTCATACGGTTTTCAGGTTTCAATATATGGACATACAGATTGACATGCGGGGCTAAACGCTGTATAGAAGAAGCACGGAGAATGGTTTCTTGATCTGAAAACTGGGCATCGTCTGTCGTACGGTCGGACAGAAGAATACACGCTTTCGCTAACTCCAACTTTACACGTTCCAAATCACGTTGTTTCAGAGCCGAACCGACAATAACTAAAACTTTTTTCTTCCATAATGAACTACTCAACCGGATCTTAACAAGTGGAGTAGGTGGTTGTGACGTCAATATGACAGTGACGAGTGACACGTTTTCCTCTTGTGAGTAGAACTCATCCAAATAATCGTTTAATAATGTCATGTCGAGTTTGGATACACATAGTACTACGTGTTTGTTCTTCTTACGACCGCTATAAAATTTATAATTTTGTTTTGAGTCGTCGATCAATTCCAAAATATCATTCAAGGTTTGTGGCAGGAATAGGAGAATTATTAGGATGAGGAAAATAACTGCCAGTTGTCCAAGTGGTGTGCTCGGGTATTTGTCACCATACCCCACGGTTGTTATGGTTACCACGACAAACCATAGGCTTTGGAAAAGTGTTGTAACATGCGATGACTGAGGACAGGCAATTCTCTCGAGATAATGCACTAGGCAAATAAATGAAAATAGAATACAAGCCAAACCTAATAGAGCTGCTATGATTTTTTGTATAACAGGTGTCAGGAGTTTATTTGGACTATTAGTGACGTCAAAACTGTATAGAATGTTATTTATAATGATTCTAGCAGTGAAACACTGTAGGAACAATGGTATGTAGACATCCTTAAAGCACGGTACGTATGCTAAACTGGAAAGCGACAGAGCACCGTTTATACAATCTATTATAAAATAACCGTCGATTATTTTTGTAATCCATAGTCCACGTTTCCATAACAATACAGACCGAACAATTGCATAAGAAGTAGCCAATAATGAACACACGATCTGCAGCAAGTACAACCAAAGGGGCTTTTCATAGAAGATTAATTTCAAGTAGTTAAAACCATTGCAATCTTCTGGCTCATATATTCCACAGAAAAGTGTATCGCCACACATAATTGCGCAATGACACAATTGTATAATTTCGTTACTACAGTTAATACCCTTATTGCAATAAGATCTACACTGGCCATTCGTATATTCAGAGAAACTAACCTCACTACTATTCGCTAACACATATTGTGCACTAGCGTCTGGGTACACTTTATAAAGATTGTTCGTGTAAATACAACCAGCTCGCTTCATGGCCCAGCCTACGGTCCTGTTCTTGTAACTGTCTAATACACAAGGCTGTGTAGTGTATTGTGCAACACCACAGCAATACGACGGGTACGGATAATGACTGGGGGACAACCAAGTCTGTGATATGTATAATATACAACATACGATGCTTAACATCATACGGAGCAACCGATGGAATTGTACATGACCTCTATGCAAAGTTAAAAACTTATTCTGTTTAGCTAACAATCTCAAATCGCCTAATTCTGATTTCTGGAATGAGTTTGTCTCTTCTTGTGGAGCGTTTTCGTTATCAGAAATATATTCGACACTTGTATTCTGGTCATCCATTTATTACGTATTTAGACAGTACAATATATTTGTATATGGACAATGTAACAACATTGATAGTTCAACTTCCTTTTTATAGTAATCAATACACGCTTAGCCCTGAGTCGCAATAGTAAGGCTTCCCTTGCTTAATATTCAGAATATTTGCATAACTCGATGAATACTCGAATCGATAATGAAGTGTTCAATATTTAAATAATATATGTAATTTATCCATTAAAGATATTCGGCGCCAGGTTGTAAAATTCTATCACACATGATCATGGTGATGTCACAAGACTCAGAACACATAACAATGGTGAAGTTTACATCCTACATAAGTTGGAAATCAATGATTGTTTAGCTTTTATATAGTTACAGCTAAACACATGCATAGACAACGTACTAAATATGCTCGGAGATACCAATGCTAAGTAATATTATAGTCAGCACAGTAATTACATATGCTATCCCTAACTAAATGGATTTGTAAAATATACAGTTAAGCAGTTCGATGGAGTAATGACAATTAGTATAGCAGTGACTTCAGTAGAAATTACAAGAAAATGAAATGATAGAAATGAAGTGAGAAATAGATCAGTACACTTTAAGGAATTACAATATTCTCCAAATACATTAGAATAACTTTCAAACTAACTGTTACCCATCCTGCCTGTCAATTTTATAACATACGATAGCATAAGACATGGGTTACCATTTAAGATAAATGGTTTCTTTTCCCGCTTCTGACAAAACTAAAATTTTGTACTGTAAAGAATTAGATTAAATCTCTTTTGTATAACGTAAATAGCTGATGTACTGTCAGCACAGGCTTCCATTTGTATGTTTGACAACTAGAGTCGGGTCTTAGCCCAAAATTATTGCACATGTTACATTTACATAGATTGTTTGTCAAATGACTGATTTATTCAAATACTCATTCAGTCCATTATATCCATTAATTATTTAGTAAATATTATTTTTGTGTTGCATTGTTTCTCTTGTGCACGTTTGGATAGGAATTTTATTTATTGTTTGGGATAATAAAGTTGGACAATTACAAATTAAAATACAGTCAGTTTTATCGAAGGTAAGGGACCGTAATAATTACTTCGATGAAAACGTAACTTTGGTGGTTAGGGGCCATTTGGTAAAGCGATCATAATACGGATTGAGAGCTGACGCATTTGCTATATTAATCGTCCAGATTTTAATACACATAGATAGGTAAGCGCGTTAAATGATGCGCTCGAGAAATTGGTGATTCGCAGCGTGTTGTATTTCACAATGTTGAATTTTCAAAATTGTGTGATGGCTAATATATCACCACTCACCATTCGTGACTCATTGTCCAATACATACAATTATACCTAAACTATTTGTAAGAACTAAGAAGTGAATCATGCTATTCTAAAATAAGGCAAACAAACAAAAATACCTCTACATAATGAAATACCATTACAGACAGTGTAGTAACAATCTATTACATTCTACCATCAACCAGAGCCTCTTGTATTACACACAAATCTTCCATATCTTCGGTTATAACTTTCATAAGATTTTCAATCCTTTCTTGCTGATCACTGAGATGCATTTGAATTCCTATAGTGACATCATCTCCGAGTTTATAGTTATTTTCTTTGTATTGAGTGTTGGGTAAGGTTAATCGCACCATTGACGTCATTTCTGTTAATTCGCTTTTTACACCTGATGGTGATGTTAGTTCGTTTAGAGTTGTTTCAAAATTAATACGTAGAATTTCCTCATCTTCTTGTATGGAGTGTCCTGATTTGCGAGTTGTTTCTTGTTGAACCATAATTTTCAAAAGTCTATGATTCAATTCTAACTGTTTACGTTTTGCTTGTTCATATTTTGATACAATGCTTGTTTGTGTTTGCTGTAGAGTTGCGATTTCGTTACCAATAAGTTTGAGCCGCGATTCATGTTGTTCAGTTTGACTTTTTTGAGCGAGGACCCTTGCTTTCAAAGCTTGGAACCCTAAAATCGGTACTGGAATCATTTCCTGGGGGTTAGGATTATTCTTTAGGGCCTGTGTCCAAACATTCGGATCAAATCCATCGGGAGTTTTCGCTAAGTATGCCTTAATTGATTCATCAGACGGTCGTAAGCAAGGGTGTAACTCCTGTACACCCATATTACGAAGCTTCATAGTCATATCAGCTGTTGAAAAAAACGCTACAACTATTCGTGTTGAAATACGATTTTTGTTACCATCAAGCAGATAAAATCTAATTTCACTCAATTTTGTCTCAATAATGCCATGTATTGAGTCAATAACGGGGGTAATGTTTTGATCGTTTATTATTTGACGTAAAGTGTTACAAATACTGGCTTTGAGGGTTTTTATTTCGCTCTCTGGTTTGTTGACAATGATACGAACTAATCCTTCTTTATCCTCTGTTGTTGGTAGCTTTACGTAACTAGAAATATAAAATATAAATACGCATGCGATATACAGCAGACTCCACTTAATAGGGTCAATTAGCCAAAAACATTACTAAGAAATTTGAATTTCATAGAAAGGAGTGAAAATATGAATAATTAATCACCAAATATAATTAATTATAGGTGTGAATTTCACTTTATAAAAAATCAAACCCGAGGTGCATATCTCCGATCAAAAATGTATATGTGAACCAATTTTCATGTTAATCGGACTGCTAGATTTCGCATGCCGCGCGCTGACGGACATCTCACTATACCGATGGCTCTATTTAGCGGTGTCTAATATAAGATAAACTTACCCGACAGACTTCATAACAAAGAATGGATTAGTTTCTCTGAAGTCTACAGTAGTACCCATAGAATTACAAATACCCTTTCCATTGCCCCAATATACTTGTAGCTGATTCAGTTTTGTAATCACAGTATCTCTCTCATCCCCGAATATCGTAGGAGAACTTAGTGACATAGCTGTTAGTTGTAGTTGCTCATCATGGGATTGTGGTTTAGTGCCTACACCAATTTGTCCTGTGCTCGAAGGATTAAGTAAACTTGTTTGGGGTTTCAGGCCAAACAGACCCCCTGTTGTGCCTGGACCTCTCCCGAGTCCTCCGGCGGTGCCCGCGCCCAGCCCCATTCCGAGACCTGTCTGACCACCTAAACCTCCTCCGATCCCTCCTCCTAGACCTGTTCCAATACCAAGTCCACCTGTTGTACCCCTCCCCATCCCAGTTAGCCCTCCTCCTAATCCAGTCACCCCGCCTAAACCACCTCCAAGGCCAGTTGTCCCACCCAAACCGCCACCTAAACCACCTAATCCGCCTGTCCCGCCCAAACCACCACCTAGCCCTGTAGTGCCACCTAAACCTCCACCCAAACCAACTCCCAATCCAGTTGTGCCACCTAAACCTCCACCTAATCCACCTCCCAGTCCAGTTGTGCCACCTAAACCTCCACCTAATCCACCTCCCAGTCCAGTTGTGCCACCTAAACCTCCACCTAATCCACCTCCCAGTCCAGTTGTGCTACCTAAACCTCCACCTAATCCACCTCCCAGTCCAGTTGTGCCACCTAAACCTCCACCTAATCCTCCACCTAATCCACCTCCCAGTCCAGTTGTGCCACCTAAACCTCCACCTAATCCACCTCCCAATCCAGTTGTGCCACCTAAACCACCGCCCAAACCACCTCCCAGTCCTGTCATGCCACCTAAACCACCGCCCAAACCACCCCCCAATCCAGTTGTGCCACCTAAACCACCTCCCAATCCAGCCGTGCCACCTAAACCACCGCCCAAACCACCTCCCAATCCAGCCGTACCACCTAATCCCCCGCCCAAACCACCTCCCAGTCCTGTCATGCCACCTAGACCACCTCCTAGCCCAGTTGTTGCACCTCCACCTAGTACACCTGGCCGTGCTGATGTACCCAATCCTGTAAAGCTAGGATTCATGCCTAGTCCTAAGCCTGTAGTACCTAAAGGGAAAAATCAATACATAGTATATCAGGGAATCACGAACAAGACCACTTTGAGAGCCTGTAAATTTGAAGTGGTTATATTTCTGAATATTTTAGAATGGCACAACTAATAAATTTAAAAATTGGCCATTTATAATTTGGTTGGTCACAATTTGGGGAGTTGTGACTTGTGAGTGTCCATTCCTACTCAACAACAGGCGAACTAGGCAGTCGTCTAGGGCAAGTTACCTGCAGGGCTCTTAGGAGCAAATAGACCAGTTCCTCCTCCTGTACCTCCCGTCCCGGAGAGATTAAGATTTAGCTGCGGCTTCTGGGATTGAAATAGTCCAGTTCCTTGAGGATTGGGAGCGAAAAATGATGTGGTCATTTCGCTATCTAACAATAGTGAACAACTTTAACAAGTTTAAGTGATAACATTATGTGTAGCAATACGTGACATTCAATGAAAACCTTAGAATGGAAATGTGTAAGTTACGTATAATTTTAGCTAATTTCGAATTAACAATTTAGTTAGGAGAGTTACATACAGGATTTCAGCCAGCTTCTCAAGGTATCAGTGGTTCCCAACCGGAGGACCATGAGGTCAATGGACGACAGTGCAGTATACATATAATGCAGTGAATGCAGTCTATGGGAGGGTTCCACACAATGTGTTGAATTTGGTATAGGGGGTCCACATGTGAAAAAGGTTGGGAACCTGGACCCAGACTATACAATTTGTAATAGGATATGGGAGTATTGGTCAAATTTGTATATGCCTAGAGATATGAGAGCTAACTGAAATCTATGTCCTTGTAGGCAGCAGCTTACGTATAGATAATACCCCAGTTAGCACACTAGGAAATAGCTATAGTTACTTATCTAGCTGAAACGTTTCCTTTAGAAGATACACATTTAAAAAACCTTTGCAGAAGAATTCAAACCTGTTTTCCAATCCATTAATATACGTACTTATAAAGTGAAATTTAATCTCTCTATGTACTTTGCTGAATTTCTATAACTGCTATATAGGTGCTAATATAAGAATTATATTAAAATTCTTAATATTTGAATAACAGTTCTTATTCTTATGAATGGAGTTCACAGAAATCGAATCAACAATTAAATCAATATTCGATAAGATTATACAATGTGCGCTGGGAAGGAAGAACGAATTATTAGAGGAAATTATTATTTTGAAAAAGAAATACAAAAATAAACGAGAAGAAACTCGAACTAGTATCACAGAGCTAGAAGACAAAATTACAAAGATTAACGCCATGAAAGTAACAAGCGATAGAGCCTTTAACATACTTCAAGGGAGACTTATTACCGTAAATAATGAATTGGAAGAATTGAGGAAAAATATAGAAATGCCTCGATATATTGTTGAGGGTGAATTACACGAAATAATTGATTCTATCAGGGTGTTGGGAAGCATAATAACAACAAAATGCAAAGAAGAATTGGAGTATGAACCGATGGCTTCAGTGGAGAACCATCCCGTGGTTCAACGAAAAGCTCCCCCGCACCCACCACCTAGAAAGAGAAGCGAACCAGCAAAGATGGCAAAACAAACTCCTGACTATGAATATTTATCAGATATTTATACAGAATTGGATTCACCAGATGTAACAGTTGAGAAGCCAAAAGTTGCCTCAAAACCTATCAAAAAATCTGTGCAAACGAAAGATAAGCTTTCGGTAAAGAGTTTCGTGGGAAGGAAAAACCCGAGTTTAAGTTTCGGAAAAAGAGGGATTAAATACGGACAACTGACCCAGCCAAGAGGAATTCATTTTGAACCAACAAGACAGGATATCTATGTTGTTTCTAGGGAACTGCGAAAAGTAATCGTTTTCCATGTTACCGGTGATTTCAGAGCGGAATTTGGACAAGAGGCATTGGAAGGACCTTCCTGCATTGCTACACATAAGGGTATTTGCTATATAACAGATGATAAGCTAAATAGCGTTATAGAATTCTCAATAGAAGATTGGAGATTGCTAAATATAACAAGATTCAAGCGCGGAATTGAACCAGGAAAATTCAAATCACTAAAAGGTATTACGGTGTATGCGGACAGCATTTACCTTGTCGATACAGGAAATAATCAAGTATGCATTTTTAACCTGAAATTATCAATTGAAAGTGTCCTTGGTTCAGGAGTACTACAACAACCACAGGATATAGCTGTAAGGGACTTTGTTTATGTTTTGGATCTAGAAGTAAACACGTGTGTACATACATTTTCAAAAGAAGGAGAGCATGTTAACTCGATGATAAACTTAACTGAAATTAGCAGAGAATGCTGTATCCCTAGCTATTTATGTGTTACTCATGATGAACTAATAATCCTCAGTATTTTGTATGGGAATACTCTCATAGTGTTCTCAAAGGAAGGAAAATTGATGCAAGAGATTGGTAGTAAGAAAGAAGTGCAATCAAATACTCAAGGGATTTGTATTACTAGTGATAACAAGGTTGTGTGTGTGTTTGCTGAGGGCATTAATTGTATTAATATTTATTAATTATAGGAAAAGTATATACGTTTGTAAATGTATTCGATTATATTATAATATTTGAAATTGATTATTTTTGGAAACACAGTGTAACACAAATGGGCTGCGAGGGACGCCGAAAAATGCTACACCGGTTGCCCGTTTGTGAAGCCAACATTTTTAACTCTTCTTAATCAGATCAAAATGACCTGGTCGTGGTCCCGAAGTGATCTTATTAATCGCATTCCACTCTACTCCAGTAAACATCAATACGAGTATATATTAATCGATACATACAAGTGAAATACTATAAGAATCAAATCGCATAATCCATAGTACATAGTGATAGGCTGATTAACTGATACTTCGAACTGTTCCAATTCTTATTTGATTTGAACAGTAGCAACATCTTTATCCATACACTCTCTTCCTCGGTTAAAATAATAATATGACCCATCTTGTCGCTTCAGCTTCTTAATAAATCCGCCCTCATTTTCTGGCCAACGATCTATACTTGGCTCATTCGATAGTTGTGTATAATTAGATTCATTTATATACCCAGATAATTGGAGTCTGTATAGATCTTCTATAAATGGAGTCCATATCTTAGTGCCTTTAGGAGGAGGAGGAGCTTTTACTTCGGTGCCTGTGAGCTGGAGATGGCAATTTTTGGATACCATTTTGCTAATTTGGAATGCTAATCGAATTTAATTACAGTGGTTATCGCTTAATGAAATATAAAAGAGTATATGAAAACTATTTCCAGGTATGATTCTTATATCCGATCTGTCCTTATAACAGGTGTTCTTATATGCGATACCCATTGTATAGTGTTGTAGTAAATTACATACTTGCCCCAACTAATTATTCACGATTTTTTGTAGTCCAGTCTAATACAAATATTCTACATTCCGCGACGTCCGCAAATTAGTGTCTTCAGCATTTTTCTTAAATCAAGTTAGCTACTATGCAATTGTCGAACTTACTTAGTTGTTCAACTGGCCAGTCACTTGTAGATCTGACTATGGACGTAATACTTAGGGTATTCAAAATGTTTGTAGACCCTGGATGATATATGTGAAGTCACTATCTTTTACATAGTATCTAACGTTGAATCTTGTCTTCTTGTAACGGTGGAACCTGCATAAACGATACTAGTTGGGACATGAAAATTTTGTAGATGAATTTGTATTGTCGCACTGTCAGATTAAAGAGGTCTTTCGGATTATACAAGTGTTGGTTATGCAAGTTCCACTGTATGAAAACAATCTCTGATAACTGGCTATTCTCATAGTGTTATTATTAAATTTGATAAAAGATAATATATTAATTCAAAAGGTGAAGGAAATTTACATAATCTTAAGGACAACTTATATAACAATCTGTTAAATTTAGGATTTACAGTCGAGTCTCGTTAATACGAACACGGTTAAGGAGTAACTCCGGTAAGGATCACAAATTTGTACACTTTATCATTTCCCTTCGATACCTTTTCAATGTAAACTAGTCCGGATAATACGTACTCTGGATAAGGAGTGCGAATTTTGGCAGTCCCCTGGTGTACGTATTAACGAGAGTCTACTGTATTGGAGGTTCGAAAATACTGAAATATTTATATTTTCAATCTGTGTACAAGTCCATTAAGTCCGGCAGTAATTGCAGCTTGTCTCAGACCTAGTGTAGTGAAAGGAGGATAATCACTCGAACCAAGGGCTAGATTCTTCCAAACAGAAAACATTTTAATTAGTTTATCTTGCATATACCTTTCATCATAATCAATTCTTTGTATTTCTGTCAAAGATAAATTAAACCCAATAACTCCTAATTGCTTCCATTCACTTTGACCAATGTGGCGACAAAATGTGATAACTTGTATATCAGTAAGCATTGTATCATCATTTCTCTCTCTCACATCACAAGAAGTTCGCGAATTGCTACGTGCGAAAGTAGGAGGGTGTTTTCGTGAGGGGGCATCGAAAAATTTGATCTTTTCAGTCTTCCGATCTGTACAAAAGTTCGGTTGTGTTGTGTAATGCAATACATGCTTTTTCGGTTGTGTAAACGTATGATATGAGCTACTACGTCTATGTGACTTTCTATGATAACCGATTTCTAAGCCGAAGAGTTCATCACGAAGTTTCGTATTGTCCGTCTCTTCGAGTAGCTGAGTCAATAAATCTGTATCTTTTGGAGTAATACATGAACTGTTAATAGCGAATTCGGCTAATTTTAGGAAATTAGGTTGTATTGATAATTCCGCAGGGAAATCGAGATTTATTTTAGCGCAAAATGATCTCAGTTTGGGAAGAAATTTATCTCGATCTTCCTTCGGTAAAGTTCTTGAGATTTTAACTATGAATAGTTTCAAAATAGTTATATCAGACATAATTTGATATTAAAAACTCTGTACTTTGATTTACATTAGTGCAATTATTATATTTATAGCTGCGCTTTTGGGGTAAATATAGAACATTATGGAGTGAATTAATTAATTCTAGACAATTCCATAATGATCGGGAATTAGAAATCATAATTAGTAGAATTATACAGGAATAGTATATACCTTAAAAGGAAACAACTTTGCACAAATTTACCAGGCTTTCCTTGGAGATAAATAATCCCATTCACATTCAGTACAATTTTACGTGGATACCGGATTATCCATATCCATGGCAAGCCTGTAAGTTAATTGTCAATCTGAGAGAATCATCCCCTACAAGTGTATAAATTGATTCCATCATCAGCTAGCGCCCACTTTTATAAAATATCATCGCTCGAAATTTGTTTTTCTTAAGATTCATGAATGCAGTCATCACATCAATTGTATTATACTGAACCTCTAAAAGCGGAGAAGTCCCTTGGGGACCCAATCTTTCCGCTTCGGGAGTTTCCACTGTAAAATTAAAATAAATACTCAATATTAGTTTAGTACATATTTTCCAACTCATTTATGAATGAAACTGATTATATTCAAAGTATTTCGGTAAAAGGTCACACGTAGTATAGCAGTAGATATAAATGAGAAATATTCACTAATTACTATACTCAATTAATGATATATTACCCATCAATTCTAATGCTTAAATAATACTATTATCAACACTAATTATATTTCATTAGGCGCTGTAGGCTCTAGGTTAATATTATTCCCAAACCTAGCGTATAGCTCAGCCTTAAGATCCTTTAGAATCTTTTCAATTTCAATAATCTCCACTTCAAGGTTACTAATCCTCTCTAAACATTCTTTTTTCGCAATTTCCAGCATTGATATTGTTCTTTCATTTGTCAATTCAAAGAATACCTCACCTACACGATATGGGATTATCTGTTCTTGAGTTAGTAACATACTGTTTTCCCCTTCTTCAATATCTTGGAGAATATCTTGTTTACTTTTCAGTTCATCTTTCAATTCTTGTAAAAGTGCGTTTTTACGTGCGAACTTATTTATTCTACTTTGATCCTCCTTCTTTACCACAACACCGTCTAGAGATTCTGTTTTTGAAGTCATGGTGATTTGCACTATGCTAAATCATAAAATGCGTTTAATCTTGCGGATTATAAGAATTTTTCCAACGAGTTAATGACGGTATTCACGTTATATTAGTAGAGCAGCGGTTCCCAACCCGGAGTCCATGAAACCATTGGTGATTAATGGACGACAGAAGGAGGTCTGCAGAATGCGTTCAAACTTAAATCGGTATAGGGGTTCACTGGTGAAATGGTTGGGAACCGCTGTCGTATAGGATAAACTATAAATCTATAAGTATCAAAGAAATGAAAGAAATTGCGAGAACTTACATAACGCTAAACTTCTGAGTATTAGACCCTCCCACTGTATCACTCTTTTTGCAATACAAAAGAATAGGGGGTCACATTTCCATACTACTTGGTGATGCTACGTAACATTTAAACGGCTCCAAAGCAGGATACTCAACATATGTCCAAGTAATGGGGACGTATCACTAACAATTGTCGCAAGTATGCGAAACAGCTGTTTGAAAAAGATGTCTCCATACGAAAGTAATGCTATTTTTGGCTACTTACTTAATAATCAACTTACTAATCACATATTATCAAACTTAACATAACTAAATATACAACAGTAAATATTGAGATAGAATTGTTTGTGTGCAACGAAATCAATGTAAAGTGAATTCAATTCCTATAGCAATTATTTCTGCCATGCATCATCATTTCCTACAGAATCAGTAGGTTCAGTCTGTGGTATTGTATTACCAGGTGTATCTAATGCGGTCTTGAAGGCTTCTAGAAGTTTCTTATTCAAATGGTCAGTTAATGTTAAGTCAGTCTGTTTCTGTTCTGTATTATTTGTAGCTTGTTCCGTGTGATTATCCATTGAGATCGAGATTATAGCTAATACGTATATAGTCAAATACAGTTGATACAGTAAAAATCCGGTAAATAGATATCACAAAATTATGAATTTATAATTGAAAATATTCAAAAATGAACGCGGGGAGCAAAGTTGACTGGAGGAGATTTATTGCTGTAATTAATATTACTATAGTATACGAAAGTATCTGTAATGTCCCACAAATACACTCACACACAGCTCAACCTAGTATGCAGATTCGTAGCATTATCTGCCATCTAATGACAACCAACAATTCATCGCATTAAACCTTTTAGCTCATTATACAATAGCACTTAGCAAAAGTCATACCTAGCTACAAAATTGAACATAGGAAATTGAAAAGTATACATAGAATCTTTTAGTTCAGACATTGTAGATCAACCGAACATGACACAAAAATCCAGACAATATGAAACAAGAAATATTCAAGGCTTAACAACAGTATCTCTAGTATTTCTGCATTTCTCACATCGTATACTCTCCCATGCATTTGTATATTTACAGTTACATGTCCACAGCACCCCTGGTAAAAATTTTGGGCTTTCTTCTTCTTGAGAGAGGGTGTCGCTAGGAACGGAATCCTGAGGGTAAGATGGCATATAAGAGGACGTTGGTGGGTTCTGTCCCATATGAGGATTGCTATGTTCCATATGTGGACCCCGATGAGAGTAAACATGGTCAACAATTGCAGGCAATGGCACATCGTCTTCGTGGGTTGGATGATGAAGTTCTTGCGGCGCTACAACTGGCGCCTTTTTCTGCTTTAAATTATTCCTACTTGTCTCAAGTCTACGCATGAAATCTACTCTATTAAGACCTACTTTAGCTGCGTTAAGTATATAAAGATATATCTTCTTCGGCTCACCATTATTTTCCAAAACCGAATCGGATGTTTTGAACAAAGATTGCTCGCCTAGCCACTTTTGAACTTCCGGTGGTATTTCATACGTCATAAACATTATCTCCTTCAAATCTCCAATACTAGACCCCTTAGGTACACGTAAGGTAATCTCGGCTTCATTGCCCTCACAGTTTTCAACGGTAATATTAATATTAACTGTGTTACGAAGTTTTATTTCCTCTGGGGTCAGTGGGGGTTCTGCGACTATTCTAAATCTCCGTTGCTCCGCTGGAAAATGACAGAGATATCTGAATCTATTCATTGCTTCATTTGCATCACCGCGTTGTATAGCATCGGTTAATGGCACAAGGAATGGATAAAGTTGATCTGAACTCAATAAATTCCGATTGTTAGATTCTTCGAATGCTTTATTGAACTGTTGAGAATGTTGATCATCAGCAAATGTCACAGCATACACATTCTCCAGTATTCCTTCTCGTAAAATATCGAGTTCAAAGGTCAAAGGAGTCAATGCTGTCCATTTTAATTCGGTTAGCGGTTGATCAACCATTGGTTGATTCTGTATATCCAGTACTCGTAATAGCTCTATATTTGATTGATTAACAAGCTGAACTAGTGCATTAGTAGATAGCATATCCCATTTCTCGTTTACGTACTTTGAAATTTGACAGGGGACCTGTATTTGTATCTGTAGGGCTTGTGGTGCTGCCGGACGGTGTTTTAAACCGAAAACGGGAGGTGGTAAAGCAAGACCCTCGCGTGACATTACAACAATGGTTAACAGGCTAGAATTTCAGTACAAAGTATTATATTCAGCACTAAAAGTAATTATCATGATATATAATCTGCTAGTAATGACAATATTTCAAAGAATATTACCTCCTCTTGCAGGCGGATAAAATGTTTAGTGCCTCCACAATATTCGACTAAATACGTTTGTATGATAATTAATGCTATTTTCCTGAAACTGTAACTTTAAAATATTTGGTACCAAATCATTTTAACCCAATTAACCACAATTAAAGTGCTGGCCCAATTAAACAAAAAATAATATGTATTTGTAGAAGAATAATTGACATTGCTATATATGGAATATCCAATCACCCTGCTGTAGGCTGTGAATTGATAGAAATAACTTTCTTCCCACATTGAAACAGAGCAGATACAGCTCTAGCAAAACCGAAATCTCTTGGCTTGTTAAACCCTCTTGCTGATCTACGTTTTATTACACGCACAAACTCCTTTCTACTCAACATTCCATCTCCATCCTGGTCTAGTAAGGTGAATAGTACACTGACTAAGTGTTCATCTAATTCTATCTTTGTTATACACTTTATTACGTACCTACATATATACATCCAGTAGAAGTAGGTTAATAGTTAACATGTACACCTTGGGAAGTATAAAATATCCAGCTGACAGACTGGTGGTGCTGCTCGAGGTTCTAAGAGCGTATAATGATGTCTTAACCACGTGTACTAACGTTTGAAATAATCTTTAGCAGGGACGGTATATTTTGATAAAAATGATGTAGAACTTTAATCAGAAATTCGATTTTTATAACTATTGTCAGAAATGGAATATCCGAAATAAATCTAGACTCTACTTGCTACCAAAAAGTGTCTTAAATTCTTAACGCGTTTTAGAAATGTTAAGACAGATATTCATGGATTAGCTGTTGACTAAGCCTTCTTTCCACGGCATTCTCTAATAAAAATTTATGTCTCTATTCCAACCAGAAATCTGTACTAACAGAGTTTTGAAATTACATTTTCGTCCTGAAAACAGAAGACATACTAACCAGAAGTACAAATAATTGTAACCACTAGAGATATAGACATGTAATTGGAAGTAGAAGTGTACAATAAGGAATCTTATACGATAAAGGTTAGTGATAACTATTTAAAATGAATCTCACATGTATTAGCAAATTCTAATAAATACGAAACGTATTTGCAGATATATGTATATACGCGGCATTAGATTCATAAAAGAATTGAAAGGCCTGACGCACAGGAATTTAGAGAACAAATAGAACTAGGCCATTAAAGGACCTGGCAAAAAAGTATTCGAGCCACAATTGGCACAACTAGCAGCGATATCCACTTTAGTTGCATACAGTAGAAATTACAATTTTTTGGACAATTAGTTCATCAACCTTGTATATAGGATTTTTCGCAATCTCCACCGAATAATCCATATACAGTTAACTCATGTTATAACGAAGCTCAAGGGACCGCAATAATTACTCCCATTCATATTACGTTTCAAGCGGGAATTTCAATGTATCCGTGTTAGATATAACGGGGAGTTGACTGTATTTTTGCATGTCACTACTTGTACCATAAATGGTAGAGAGTGAGTGCTCCAATGCATTCGCCAGGTAGTCATATTTGCCAACCTGAATGAAGAAAAAAGCAAGACTGAAGGTGTAATATCTTAACTTGGCAATAACTTCTTACCTGAATTCATCCTGAGGTATTGACAATCCACCCATAAAATACATATTTAATGCTACATCAATACTATCAATGTCCTTCACAGCAGTCATCAATAATTCAGCTTGATCAAAGGAAATACCTTGTGAAACTTTTTTGGTGAATTTCTTCTCGATTCTCTCGAGATATTTCTCAACTTTATCTTGCTTAAAATCGCAACTGTTTATGATAAATTTCGCGAATTTGTATTCAGACAATTTCCCATTGGTAGGATTATAAATATCAAATTCCATCTTCAAAATATCATGATGGATGTCATCATAAAATTTTTCTAGTTCTTGTAAGCTCAATTTCTTAGAAAGATCTTTACCAAACAAGTATTCCCCTAAAATTTGGGAGATTTTGGTAATCTGTAGTAAATCGTATAATTGGTAAGGAGTTGTTGAAACGTTACATAACCAGAGATGTCATGCCAATGAGTGAGGAGGGGGCATACCGGGGGCCAGGTCGAGAAGAAAAGTATTAACCTGTGGATAAATTCCCAATTTCCTCCTACTGCTCCCCTAAAACAAGTGGTTGTTATCTCCCAGGAGTCTTGCTCCTGGCCAAAAATTTTGGTAAATTTTCGGAATTAAAATAGGCCACAACATAAAACAATTTTCAAGATAAGCATTACACGACATCTGTCGTAAGCATTGGAGTAAACTACAGTGAAACCTTCATAAACTGGGCTGTGGAAACAGGTAACTTCTGGAACAAAGTGAAAAATAAATAGAGCGATTTATTGTACCATACAAATGAACCTACGCATTAACGGGTATCAATTTTGGTGTAACCCCTCTGCCTTGAATCTAAATGTATTTTCAAAATTTTCCGAATGGACCATTACGATTTTCTGTGAACCTTCGCATATATCCTAAATTTCGAAATAATGACGTAACTTACCTAACCCTCCAGTATTGTTCAAATTAGCTGATACAACTTTCAACCCAGAATATCTTGACCTAATTAACTGCTCAATCCTTTGAAACTCTTCATACTCTACCAAATTATCTCCCGATAAATCCATAGCTTTAAATATAAGCTCTAATTTCCTTTTAGGTACCATTAGAATTGTTAATAAGAAAATATACTCAGATAGAGAGATCAGCCCGTTACTTTCTGTGGATAAAGTATGGAAAAATCGAGTTGATTTGGTACTTTTCGCAGCGGATAAATGCTTGAGAGTTTGAGATTCCGATTTGACTTTATGGAAATGATCTAGATCTACGTTTGTAGGCTGCATTTCGTTTGGTATAATGGACCGGACGAAGTCATCAGGATTCATAAATACTTCTGTACGTCCGTCTGGGAATTCTACTTGAATAGAAGCGAAGTATCTAAGAAGAATTGAAATTAATAAGGAATGATAGAATTTTTCATCCAAGTAATAAGGTGACTGTCATATGGGTTACAATTTCAACCAAATATAGCCAGAAACGGCAAATTTCCCCTGGAAAGTGTCCCTTCTAAGGAATTCGGGGATCCCCAAGACCTATGCCCTTTTCAGACATGACAACCAGGGATTCCAGGGCTATTGCAAACAAACACGAATAACATATCAATGACCATATGCCGTAACTATGCATTACTAGTATAACACAAACCTGAATATCTTGTCAGGAAGAGAATACATTCTTATTCTATTCTCATAATTCAATGTATAACGTCTTTTAAATGCATTAGTTTTAAGCTGAATCTTATCTGGCATTGTTTCAGTAGGATTTAATGCTTCTTCACACAACACATTTGTACCATAGTTATGCTTGTATAGGAAATAGCTTGTAATACACAGACCACTGGCTATATATAAACGCCAGTTGAATGTGCTTTGATGGAATCTGGTGTTTGAATATCTTCTTGCATTGCATGTATATGATGACGTAATCAAGAGTGTTTCAGCAATTCGAGGAGGGAGTAATATAGTCTTGTAAAGAGCCATAGCTATTCTATATCACAATTGTGCAGTGTAACCTCCACAAACGGGACCGGTGGAAACAAGAAACCTCGAGAGACGGAGTGAAATAAGACGAATTCCTAGTCCCATACATATGAACCTCCACAAAGGAGGAAAAGGGGTAGCATTTTTCGGCAAACCTGACACCCTTTTGGTGAATGTTACACTGGATTACAAATTTATGAAGTAATACACGAATTCATAGTCAAATAAGGACAAAATGAAGCGTCCACTGTACCTAAAATTCGCAATGTTTGTGCCAATTGGGAAAACGTAGCGTAAAAGATTTCCTGTTCCTATTCATTAAGCCTCATGATATAGATGTACTTGGAAATAAATATTCAAATAAGTTAAAAACACACATAAATATACCAAACTGTATACTTGAATTTAATAAATGATCGGATAACTCTGTGCTAGTTTTCTGTAACTAATTTCTGAATAAATTCACTCAATAACGGATTATCAACTTCATCGACCCAGTTAGTTAAAATCTCCCTCAAATCCAAAGATATTAATTCTTCCTTCAAATCTTTAAAGTTAAAAAGAACAGTCATTAATTCAATCATCTTCTCTGCAATTGATAGGTGTGCAAAATATTTCTTCATAAACTCTAATAAAATCTTCAGGCCTGAACATTCATCTTCTAACAGTTGAAAAGCGCAACTTTCAATTCCACAAACACAAACGAGTAGTTTTAGAATAGAAACACCTAGTTCATGTGATGAAGCATGTTTGTGTATAGAATTAATACAAATACTGACTATATCGTAGTAATAAGCTTTAGCAAGGTTAATATTATCTTGAAATAAACTCCATAATAAGTTAGTAGCTGGTAAGAGGATTGAAGGGTTGTCGTGAAAATGTTTGGTAATATCTATAGTCCATTTTAACGCGTTTAACTAGATGGATAGATTACATAAATAATGTCTGTGGTGAGGGTGCTAATAGCATTCGAGAGAGGTATTTTAAGGTGTTTGTAAGGTTCCACGTGTTAGCTTTCAAGGGCGAAACAGGAGTTGTTAATTAGGTTAATTATTGCGTAATTTTCAATTAACAAACATAGTTACAGGTTTTTATATTGAAGAACTTAATACGGTAGAACTCTACTTCTTTTACCCCAAATTTAGTTCCATACAATACAATCCTATTTGGATAAGACATACACTGGAATAGCACACACTAATTTGTTTGGTGTATAGGTACGTCTTATCCGAGTTCTAGTGTATAAATTACAAGTATGAACTTACCTCGGTCATAGCACGTAGATTATCCGGTATAACAGTAAGAGACCATAACAAACTACACACACTAGATATACATACAGTATCCTGACTGTTATGTGATACAATACTCAATATATGTTGTATTATTCCGTGATTAGCTATTATAGTAGGATTATCCTCATATTGTGATACCAGGAGTAAATACACACAGCTGATACTGAATAGCTCTGTTGTGTCTATAAGATGTACAATTGTAAATTACAGTGTGGTTAGAGCGAGGCAAGCTCCCATCTGGCCACAGTCAAGGGACTAGTACAAAATGATGGGGGTGATCATAAGCGAGAATTTTGTAGTCAAAATGTTCGACTTTGACACTTCTCAGAGTTTTGACAAGAGACGGTGAAAATTTTCGAAATAATGACATGCTAGAAATTTAGTAAAATTCCTCGAAATGAGAAATAAATCAAATATTCTCTAGAATGATACTCAGAATATGGTAGGAGCAGATCCAGGATTGGTCAAAGTGGGGCTGAGTTTGATCCTTGCGAGTACCTTAGGGATGTCTGGGATAATCCTACATCCATTTTAGCTCTCCTTTCTCCTGGATCCGCTCTTTATTGTGTCAAGAAGAGATATAAAAAGCTATACCAAGGCTAGTGGAAAGATATGTAGCTTAATTATTCTAAATTACTTAACAAACAAACCAGTTTGTTGAAGAGAAATCCTCGCTACAATATCAACATAAGGCTGTGTTAACAATACATCAATAGAATTATCTTCAATATCTTTCATAGAACAAACAAACAGTCGAACAACTGACAGCTGGAATAACATTATATCAAAATAATGTTCTAGAATATTCCGTAGAAATCTCTTATCAGAATTATTCAACTTTCCACTATAATAATTCACACAAATTAGCAATTTTTCCAATCCTATTATTTGGCATTGTCGTATATCAGTGTTATCTCTCATATACTGAAATATATCTTGTATAGGGCAAGGAGGAGAGGGGGGTATTGGTAAATGGTTAGTCTCTAAGGAACGGATACGAGCTAGAAGGGGGGAGGATATTAGAGAGAGACAATCTTGAGTGAAAGGGAGAGAGCAGAGATATGTGATATTACATCTGTTTATTGGGTTTAGCTTTAGACATGATGAGATTACCTAAAATGGATTAAATTTCCATAAAATATACAAATTTGTAAATATTATTTTAAAATAAAGCAGATAATTCATTGTAAAGTTGGTAGATTATCCTGTAAATGATCACTAACTCAAAAACAGTAGAATACTGTACTTACATTTACTATCTCAATACTGTAATTACTCTCAATCGCATCAAACACACGGTTCAACTCTATATCAATATCTTCCCTATTCAGATACTGTACTATATTTTTCCAACAGATTCTATTAATAGTACATATCTCTAATAGTAATATTCCAAAGCACCATATATCATAACTGTAGGATAGGTGATGGGTATCTGTTTTTTTATTCCTGTATTCAGGAGGAAGAATTGAACTGTATTCTCTCTTGATGTCACCTACAAGCAAATATATGAAAATTAATAATACACATCTATAGATAGCGTCTTTTTGGGGGGAGAGGGGGTGTGTGGAATTATGGATAGGGGGTAATAGATATTTTGAAAAATTTCACAGACAGTTCCACATATTTTTGGGGATTAAGGTACACAGAAAAGTTGGCCTATGAATGACTTTTACTTATACTGGCCTATCTTTTCGAGATCTCTGGATTATCCTGAGATTTACGAGGAATCCAAAGATGATTTTGAGAATCCAGGTAATAATGTTAAGCCCTTGTGTACATGTAGATAATATTGAATAAACATATCTACCTTCTTCAATTTGTAATCCAATATACCCTAATATCAATCCTCCATCTCTAACAAACACATTAGAGCTTCTAATCCTCCTATGCACCCTCTCCTCTCTATGCATTCCTTCTAGCCCCTCCAGTAACTGTCCGTACCATTTCTTAATCTCCCCCTCTCCAATAGTAAGCCCTCTCTCCCTACGATCCGCTAGCAGACCCTCGAGACTACCCCCAGGACAATATTCCCCTATTAAACATACGAACAAAGCTGAGTCAAGTTTGCTATAAGTTATAAAACACTCCATATAAAGTGCTACACGCTTATCAGTGGTAAATGATATGACGTCATTGAACTGATTATCCGCGGAATCTGCGATTATTTGATCTTCGACCTCGATTTTACGCATTACGAATTGTTTCTTTGTTTTCTTCTCTTCTACAAGATACACACAGGAGGCCCTGGATACAGAGGGAGTAGATACCGGCCCGGTTGGGGATTTTTTGTCAAGATAAGACAATGCTCTGTATTTTAACATTTCTAGAATTGTATAAATAATATGACTAATATTAATATTGGTAGAGTAAATTCCAGCTAATTGAGACACATAAGTTCAGACAGTTATAAACTGAATAACTGAATACAGGCGAAACACTGATTTCAAATGGATGTTGTCTCAATCCGAAAATTGAAATTTTTTAACCGAATACGGCCAGGAAAATGAGTGATTTATGACGTCGAAAAGGTGCTAAAATCTCGTTTCTGATGCGGGAAGGGGTAATATGTTAGTGTTCCTTGCCATTACAAGCGTAAAACTCCGACCGTAATCGGCCAAAGAATGACCCTGGTTTGTTACGCTTCTAACAGTTAAAGATTTTCCAAGAAGGATTCAGCTCAAACACAATAGTAAATAGAATTCGAGCATGGATCTATTTATTGGTTTCGCATAACTTCCAAGTTAAAATTGTAAGAATTTCCATTGAAGTGACTTCTTAATTAAACAATATTTGGTTATTTATAGGCTGTAACACCAGATAAATTATAGAAATTTTTGTATAATTATTTCAATAGGTGTCTAGCCAGGACAGTAACGAGATATTCTATAAGCTGTATACAGCATGTGGTAGGTATATCGAGTGGCAAGTAGATAGAGAAGGCCAAGTGTCATTCCAAATGTAAGCGATGAAAATTTGAAACAAATCATGGAAAAAATTGGTTCGTTCACAATATCATGGGGAGAGGGCGAAAACAGCGTTTATTTAGACCAGGGACTACTTTGGTAGCCAAAAATGGTCCGCAACTCCCCAAAGTCCAAATTTGCTCCAGACCAGATTTAGAAGCTAAAGCTGGTCCGAGAAATTTTGGTATAATACACCTTACCTACAGCCTTATTAACCAAATTATCTACTCGAGTTAAACTGAAAGTTCTAGGAATGATACCGCATACCAAACCCCCTTCATCGTAACTACAATAAAATAGACATTATTAAGGTTATTTCTTTTTCTAATAATTTTGTTTTGACATTGAACACAGCTTCAAACCGAAATGCCTTATTAATTGTCCACAATAACTAACAATAATAATATATAATATTGAACCAAAACACTTCTAGACTCGATTGATAAGCAAGTATTGACACCCAGATAAAGCTACAAGAGTGAGAAATAAAAAGAATTTTAAAACCTTACAAAAGGTTTTAACTTTTTGTTGATAGACGACAGAGGAAAGATTTTATATTTTTGGGATCAGATTTTTATTCGTTTTTCCCAAAATGAAACGATTTTCATTAAACTAATTTTAAGTCAGGTTTGGTGCGGATGTTGTATAAATGCTGTTGTTGTTATGTGGTGGTATATTCATATTTGAATAAGGCCGATCTTCTAATTTGCTGTATTCAACTGTCATCTCCCTATGTACCTTTTTGAATTGTTTTACGTCAAATACGAGATATGTGCCTTGTTCATAAGCTTGTGATCTCGTAACTGGCTCTAGGCCTTGCACTTTCATAATCCAAACCCTCTCTTCTTTATGGTATCTCCAATTCCGTGTGTGTAGCTCGTAGTTAGCGTACATCTGTAGGATATCATTCCCGTTATTGTAATAGAGATAGAATAGTAGTTCATCGCCGTATTTGTTCAGTTTGATCGGAGCGAGCTTATCACGAATCCGCAGGTTTATAATATACTCTTGGGGTACATGGTAGTCAATGTCTTGTGGCCGCGCGGGTGTATCTGACCATGGACTAGCGAATGAAGCGAATAAACTCTCAGGAGAGTTCAGGTTCAAGCCTAAGGTTGTAAGGTCACTTCCAAGTGCGAGTGATACGAGTTTATTATCAGTCTCTGCCGCACGGATAAACGTTAATAATCCGAACATACCGAATTGATTTCGGACCATTCCTTCTGGTATCGATAGAGTTGTGACGGTTTCTTGTACACGGTCCTTCATGCCTTTATTAGGCGGTCCAATTGGCCCTGGAATACTTGTCATACGCTCTTTGCCTGATCCAGGAGCTAGATCATAATGTAATGTATTTCTGTTATCATTTGGAGGGTTCAGTTGAGCACTAGCTACTGTAGAAAAGTTCGTTGAAGGAGCATTAAGATTAGTATTCAGTTTAGTTTGATATGAAACAGCTCCTGGAGTTATAGCGTTAGAATTTGTGTTAGATATAACGTGTACTGAATTGTGTTGTTGGTCTTGTGTAGTGTCTGAATTCAGACCGGGGAGGGCGGGGAAATCTTCGTGATGCATCTGGAATTCAGCTGCTGGTTCTGGTACCTATAAAAGGAGAAGTGATTGAATGTTCTAGAAGCTTTCGAATATACAAAGTTAATTACACTATTCAGCATTAATAATTTACTTTCAATGCGTGTAACTCCAGTTATATCGAAGCTCAAAGAACCGCAAGAATTACTTTGATATAAGCAGATATTACGTTTCAGTGAGGTATAGAAGTATAGTAACAAAATTTTCCTTGAATAACAGCAAAATTCATATTATCCCATTCCATTAGTGTACCCTATAATATTTCGCGGATATTTTCACACTTTATAGGAATTTGACCAATGATTACCATATTAATACCTGTGATGTTGGTACAGGATGTAACTGGTGTTGTTGATTATGAAATCCGATTTGAGAATTTGGGTTATGAGGAAATTGTAGTGTTTGGTTGTTAGGTAGAGATTGTGGAATGTCTCTTCTTAATCCCATTCCTCTCAAGGTTGGGAAGTCTATATCTAAGTTCTGAGCTGTTGAGTCTATGCTGGAGAGACCTAATTTACAAATTGTTAATTATTAATGAGGATTTGAACGAGTTGAATAGATTTGTATTAATTTAATTCAAAGTTTTTGTAACACACAATTCCATAAATTTACTATTTCACTAATTATCCTATACGCATACTCGTATAGTTACCAAACCTCACGAATAATTTCCATTCTTGTATCAATAATTATCAGTGAAGAATATTCGGAAAAGACTATTGTACTATTTTTTGTTTCCCCACCGGGTATATACTATCCGAGTGTACGTCTTATCTGAATGGTAGTCATATTATAATGAATAGAAGTATTACGTATTAACCGAGTTTTACTGTAGTATTCTCCTATAATATATCCTTACAATATTGATACAAAACAAAAACTGTAAACAAACATATCTAACCTCCAGGGAAGTTGCCAGGCTGAGAAATACCAACTCCACCAAGTCTGAGGTTAGATTTATTAATAGACATACCCATACCCATATTCATCATACCAGGAGCTGCATTCCTATTGCCCGTATCTGGTAACAATCCGTGTGTGGGTTGTCCCTGTCCTCCTAGGAGCATACCTGACCCACGACTTGGTGAGCCTATAACTGAAGAACCCGGCGTTAGTTGAGGCATACCGAATGAATTGTGACTTGATAATCCTGGTTGAGGTTGGGGTCTGGATAATGGTCCTGTATGTGTAATTCTGTTTATTGAACTACTTGTATTGTTTGTTGTGTTTAACAATGGAGGTAACATTGTGTTGTTTCCTATTAGAATAGAAAGAAATGAAAGGATAAATGAAATGCAGTCGACCCCCGTTATAAGGAAGCTCAAAGAACCTCGATAATACTTGGAGATACAGTGGATACTGGCTATAAGAACACCCTTGGGAGTAGCATACATGTTCTTATAACCGGCATAAATATACAGGAATATCCTAGGACCAGTTTTCCAGAGGATTGTGCTTATATTCGGCATCTACTGTATTTGAAATTCAATATAAACGATGAAATATAGCAGTTTCCAAACTTTTTACCCCGTGGACTCCCTATACCAATTTGAACACGTTCTTTGTCCCCCTGCTGTCGTCCGTGGACCACCAAGGGTCCATAGACCCCTGGTTGAAAACCTTCTAAAATGTGGTTCGATTGTCGGTGCCTCTTATGCACTGAGTAGGGATTGAGAGGCTTAAGCTCTGATTATAATATACAAGTAGCTTATAAGACGAGTCAACTAGAAATATATGTCAGCATACCAATAGCATTATTAGCTTGTGATCCAAAATATGTAGAATCTGGTAATGGATTTAGTTGTTGGTTATAATATTGGAATTGTTCTTTCTCCATTGTGGGTCTAGAATATAAACCCATTCCTCCTGGAAAATCTTCTTCATTTCCTTCAAAAGTTTGTCCAAATCCAAAAGCCATTTTTCTGTTTTTATTGAGGCCGCCTGGTTGACCGAAATCTAACGAGTTTGCTTGTGAATTTCCGTACATTGACATAGACCAGATTCGATAATTCTTGATATGATTTGTATAATAAATTTATATTCTTAGAAATCTGTAAGTATTACGATTTGAAGTGAATTGCAGCTATTTTAGGAACAAGAATAGAAATAGAAATATTTTAAAGGTGGGAAATGTAATTTCAAGGTATAGTAGACTCCGCTTAAGCTTGGTTCACCGTTGATTGGATCATTTGGCCAGAAACAAAACCATACAAATAGTGTTAAATTATCAAATAGCTCCAGTCGTGAATTACTGGATAATACGCTATAGTTAATCGGGGTCAAAATAGCCTGGCCCCTAGACGTGTAGGAAATCTACGTACATAGCAACTCCTATTAAATCGAACACGAATATATCAAAAATATTCCGTTTATACCAATCCGAAATTGCCACAAACTGTCTAAGTAAAATATGTTTTATCGGTTATATAGGAGTAATTATTGCGGTTCCTTGAGCTTCGATATAACGGGGAGTTGACAGTATAAACATTTCGATTTTCTGTCAGGACAAATAATGTCAGTTTAGTAGAATTCTGGATTACTGATAGTGGCCGGAATATGCAAGTTCCACTGTAGTTGCAATATTTATACACAGTTACATACATCAAATTAGATCCAAGCATATAAGTATAGCATAATATTACAGACCTTTGATAAAATATTGTAATTAACCAACAACATTAGAAGTCAGTTTCTTATCTTCCGGGGCTGAATTTCAATTTTACAGTTCTATAAAAACTGTAATTATTGCAAAAATTATGTTTTGAACTGGGAAATAAAGAAGAGGGAATTTCTCCATACAGTCATACAGCATTTGAAAATTTTAATTGATAGAAAGTTTAAACAATAGAAGAAACCTTGGTGAGGACTAAATGTGCTACACGGATTGGGTGATCATAAATGGTCAATGGTGATATAATGATGGAAAATATTTGGGAATTTGTGTCGGTATTCTAATAGTATTTATATGATTAATTTTATTCTTAAATATAGAATTAGGCGAAAGGACAAAATAGTATACATACATTTTGCCATATTTGTTGCTTAGCTAATCGATTAGGACAATTATACATTGAACAGCTGATCTATGCTGCAATAAAATGGGAAAATGTAACAGCACAATATAAACATGATTTCTTATCATTTCATTCCAAAAATTGTGGTAAGGAACCTGGTAGAAATAGAAATAATCTCAATCATAAGCGTAGTGTGCGACACCATATTAGCCAGCTTTCCAAGATCCATAGATTATCCTGGGATTTCAATAATATTTCCATTGGAAATTTTGAAAATTGTGGATATTTTGGGATTGGTAAGTATACGACCATCCTTGCCGCAACCTTCATGTTTGCCTAACTACGTCTCTGAAATGAGCAAGAATTCTGTTAGAAGAGACAGCAAAACCCGTTTTAACAATATATTACACTAAAATAAAACCTTCAATTGTATCTCAGTCCGCATATAAACTCGTTAATAAATACCCACAAAATATTAGTACATTATTTCTAAATAATTATTCCAAATTCCAAATTAATATCAAACTAAGAATGTAAGTAAGAAATAACTACAAACAACAATAATAATAAATAAGATATTAGATAATTCATTCAGTATACAAAATGATATGATAATTACCTTAGTGAGCATTATAATAATTGACATGTATGGAGGGAAGGGGCTATTAAAATTGATAATCACTTCTCTTTGTTATTGAGCTGTGTTTGCATGTGTGTAAGTGTATTTCTATGACGCTAAGTCATCTGATGTTAATTCTCCCTCGGGGTATCGAGGGAACTGCTGAGTGTCGACGTGTGGTTTGTCAATGTGCTTGAACCTTGGGAATCTTGGAATTGATGGGAATGTGATCTGGAAATTCCGGTAACTTCGAAATTCAATTCATCCACTATAACTAAACTCTGTTTTGATGTTGCTTGTCTTGAATTTGACTTAAAATTACTGAAGCGCAATTTCTTTAACATTTTTTGTCTATTCATATCATCAGCTGTCATCACCTTCATACCCATATTCGCTGTTTTTCGCGATTTTACAATTAAGTTTCCTTTGGAAGGGCTCTCAGGGAGAGCAGCGAATAGCATACTTGGTGTAGATGTTGATTTTTGTTTCGACGGCGATAATTTTTTCGAATTTGGACTTGTTTTCGTTTTGGATGAACCAAACGAAAAATATCTTGTAAAAAAAGATTTTTTCTTCGGTGTAATTTTTATTTCATCACATATTGTATTAATAGTAGAATGTAATTCAGGAAAAGATTCAGATGGTGGAAATATTTCTATTTTTGTTGATAGATTTTTTTCAGAATAACTTGTCATTCTATCGGTGGGGAGAAGAGAAGCTCCGCTAATGTTTGAATCATAACTATCGGGGGTTGATGTGAAAAATGGTGGAATAAAATCACCAGGAGATAGTGAGTATCTAGAGGTAGAATTATAAACCCGCGATTCATGGAACTCTCCTATATCTTCTGTGTTAGAATCCGCGAATTCTGAGAGAAATTCGCTTAAAGTTTGTGTTTCGCTCCCATGTACAGGTGTGGACGTTTGATATACTTGAATACTGCTATCTTCCGTTGCGTAATCACTAACAGATATACTACTAGGTGTCAATTGAGGAGAGCTATCTCCTAGTATGCTAGAAGCACTCGATTGAGAGAGTTCATAATCCAAATTACTGTCACTATTCGATGTAAAAGGATATTCATTAATTTGTTGTAACAATTCAGCCATTTGTGTTTCAATAGCTAGAAACGTTTGGCTTGTAGATTGTATCTCTGAATCAGGTTTCATTTTCGTTGTCGAGAGTGTTAAACTTGAAATTTCTGCCTCAAAACTATCTTGTTTGGGTAATGTTAGAATCTGCGATAATTCCGATTCATTATTAATATTATTGTTGTTGTTGTTGTTGTTGTTGTTGTTGTTGTTGTTGTTGTTGTTGTTGTTGTTGTTGTTGTTGTTGTTGTTGTTGTTGTTGTTGTTGTTGTTGTTGTTGTTGTTGTTGTTGTTGTTGTTGTTGTTGTAGTTATTGTTGTTGTTTATGTTTGTTTCAGTATCAGCTGTAAAGCTAGTATGTGTCAGTGGAGTACGTGTGGGATGTTTATGCGGTAGAGTATTATAATATTTGTTATGTTTTGGAGATTCATTGGGTTTATTCTGAGAACTTTTATCTTTCCACATAGCTAGTGTATCACGAAAAGTTGTACTATCAGTCTGAGAGGTTACGGCGCTATTTAGAGGTGCACTTCGCTTCGTATTGAGTCGTACGGCTGATGTGTTCTGGGATGGGTTACGTCTGGGCAGTGTCAAAGCTCCTGCTTTGTTATCCTCGGTAAATACATTGTCTTGTAGTTTAGGTTTGATTTCATTAATAGATTCTTCTTCATTATTATTGTTACCATTGAATGATACACGTAGTGAACCTCTAGCTCGTACATTTTCCGCGGAAACTCGTTTAGTAACTTCGTCTTCAACTGTAGACGTGCTGTCTGTCCGTGATACAGGGAAAGCTAATACTCTCTCTCCGTACTGTTTAGAATTTTGTATCTTTGTTTGGAATGTAGGTCGCACTGGACAGCGGATATGCTCAACCGGACCAATGTTTTTCAAAGTCTCAAACTCTTTAATGAAGTCTGTACCGCTTGCTCGCGGAGTAATATCATCCTGTTGGCTTGCATTACGAGACTTTATGTATTCCTCTTCATCTTCAAGCAGACTGCTATGTGCTTTACCTCCGGTTATAGTCTCACCTGAGAATACACTACCTCTCTTATTGCCTGAGAAATAATCAAGAAACTGATCACTGAAATCGAAACTAATTTCATCCAGGAATAGAGCTTCTTTTACACCAGGGGAACCTACAACATTCTCTAGGCTACCTTCTAGACTGCTCGGATCTGTGCTATTGTATGAATCAGTAAGAAATACATTCTCTGTATCTGTATCTTTCACCTCTGAATGAGCTAATGATTCGTAGCTTATTGAACGTATATGATCACGCCCTTTTAATGCAGCTTGGAATGAGAGGGTTCGAGCTACGTGTTGCGGGTTATGTAGCATGGGATTGTTAGCGTGTATAGGGGGTGGGGAAATACTCTTTTGAAAGGTCAAAGGTTGGAATACACCCTCGTGAATAGTTGATCGTCGTTTTAGATTAGAAGCCTTGTGTATTGCCGGGAATGTATGCATTGATAAACGTTTACTTATTGAAACAAGAGGTGAACTCTGTGCACAACTGAAATCCTGTAGAGGGGACTTCAGTTCTTTCTCATTTTTCAGGAACAAGCTTGGGTCTAGGAGATTGGTGTTTACACGTGCTGATGGTCTGATGTTCTTCTTTATTATTCTATAGTAATTTGCTGGTATTATATGTAAGGTTAACGGTTTACGTGAATTCTCCATTATTTCAAGGATATCTGCATTCGGTTTATTTGTCAGGAATTCATTGCCGATTTGTACTATACGTTGGCCTTTGCGTAGACCTGTAGCCCATGGTTCAGCACCCTCGCCGACGTATGTTATCATCCCTCCTCGTGAAAAACTGAACCCCTGATCTTCAATCCCATACCAGTAGATTTGTAACTCAAGTGTCTGCGACGCAATATGATTAATAACCGCGAGTCTGTTCAGCATTTCCTGAATCTGCCTTTCTTCAGTTCGTACATGTAATACAGAATTTGTATCATAGAATAAATGTAGCCATTTTCCCTGCACTGAAAACGCTATTATATTCTGTGTTTTGATTATTAACAAAAATTCTTTACTCATCATATCGAGTACAAGGAGGTACTCTCGTGATACACCAATGGTGCATGAGAAACAATGGGACCCGTCCAATGGTACCATGTCTTCAACACGGACAAATGCTGGCCATGTGACGATCCCATCAGCGTGTATCCATGAGCTACGGAGGGGGGACGTCTTTGATTGTAATCGTGATGAGAAATTGGCGAGTTTAGCTTTGAATGCGTTGATGTTGACTAACGGTGTTGTAGTACAGTGATTCATCACTAGATCTTTTATATAATTCTCCCTACATGGAAGGTGGAACTTCAGGAAAGAATCGGAATAAATCCCGGCATTAAACGCGTTTATGACCTTTGTTAGAATAAAATCGCGAAATTGTGCATCAGGTTTAAACCGCATTTCTGGTGCGAAATATGGCCCGAATGATTCCACATCTTGGTACCGACAAACAGATATCATATACTCCGTGAGTGTTGTTATATGACTAACCACACGTACTACAATGAATATATGTTGCATCTGCGATTGAACCGAATTTACATCAAATGGCTCTGAACCTGATTCTTGAAATACAATAGTCACTATGTTATTGCCTATATGACGTTTACGGGCGACTTGCTGATCGTCTGTAGATGAAAATGGGAGCAGTGTAGATACGTGAAACATGAAATTAAAGCCATGATACGAAGTAGCGACTGAATATTCGCCTGTCGTGTTATTCGACGTGTCCAGGCTAGCTTTATGGCCTGTGAAGCCTTTAAGCTGAACTAGGTTCCCGATTGATTCTAAGAATTCTGTAAATACCTTATTACCATTCTCGTTGTTATAAATTTCACTCTCTTGACTTTGTCCTGCTCGACAGAATAATATCCCACACTGGTAGTTACCCTTAACCATTTGTTCATCAACTTTACATAGGAGGTTATGTGTAACATCTGCTGTATTACCAGCGTATAGACAAGATAGCTGTACTGTTGGTAAACAGTATTCTAGGATATCGGCGTGGGGATAACCTCTGAACCCAGGTTTTCCGGTTGAAGGGATAGCGTCTTCTGGTACAGTACCTCTTAGCGATGAAAATCGTTTCGAACAACGCGCGATTATTCTGTATAAAAAAACGTTATTTGAGTGTTTTGCGAATTGTGGAATGTTGAAACTGAGAGATCGATCAATATTCTCGCGTTTTATAGAGATAGCGATATATCCAAGATCTTTATCCTCTCCAAAATAATTAATATGTTCCTGCCCCATAAAAAACTTCCTATAATACCCAGCTCCACCATCAAGATACTCTATAGGATATCTGAATTTATTGAATCGGGGTTCAACAGTTGGCGAAGAGTGTTTGGGTGAAATATTATAAGAATTTGGGTTTGTAAATAGAGTTTCGAATAAATATTGTTCTGTAGAGAATACACGTTCAGGTTTGATGATGTAATTGTGTTCAGATGGTATTTCTAATAAATATGGCAGTTTATGATCGATCAAATTGTTTTCAGTAGATGTGCTTTTATGAGGTATGACGGAGTCCCTGGTTGTTGTGCCGCTTGGATTATTACTTGATTTCGTGTACAGAACATCCGGTGTAAATCCTTCGATTTCTATAGACATACTCTGCGGATCTAAGTGACAAAAACCGCGAATATAATGATCAGCGAGTTTCGGCAATCTACCGAGTGCTCCGAACATCTGCACAACTTCTTTATCGATATAAAGCTGAGGTAATGAACACTTTTTTGACAATTTATTCATTCCTTTACTATTCCTTTTCCGTTTATATTTATTCTTTGAATTGAATTGTACATTAGTACTTGGAGCAGCTGAATGTCTTATGCTAGCTTTGTTAGCGATGCTAGTGTTGAAATATTCACTGCGACTTTTTGGGAAGTTTTTCTGTACAGGGCTCTCTCCATCTGTGTCATCGAGAAAGAATCGGGCTGATTGTGAGAATCTTTGAGAGGGCGTGGTGCTAGCGCTTGAGTCCCCTTCGTTAGATAGGGTTAGGGAACCGTCTAAGGAGTCCTGTGTGGATTTCCGGTACCTTTGAAGTTGTATTTCCTGTTGACAAGGGGAGGGGACCTCTCGATCTTGAAGGGTTTTTATTTGACCGAGGGAATATTTGTCTCTAGCTGTCATAGTGAATCTACTGGAGTGAATAAGGTAAACGTTGTCCTATAGCTGCTCTATAGATTATATAGGTGAAATTTACAGTATTTTATCAAAGAAGTAAACTATGACACACACATTGTAACTCAACTTACAATCCAAATTACATATAAACCGTCCTTCAATCATTTTATATCAAAACTAAAGGTGTAAACCCATAGCATAGTACGCTAATTACATTATTATAGAGTAATAATAGAAAGGAACTAATTTCATATTAGCAGTAATGATTTTGTAAATATTTCTAAGCAATCAATTTGCAATTAATAAACAAAACTGTTGACAGCCATAATAAGCCATACCTTACAGTATAAGTTTGATGGACAAGAAAGCAGGCAATTCGTATAACGTAGTTTTGAAATTCTGACTTGTCACAAAGATATATTTCTTAAAATATTAATAATTATTTATTAACTATAATTAGCCTAATATATATTCAAATTTCTTGAGTTTACAAATCCATAAAAGGTATGAAAACCATGTTTCAATGAATAGAAGTGTAATCCAGATCTCTTATACAATTCAAAGTGTTGAGAGTTATGTACGTTGTGTTTAGTAGGGTTATGACTTAAAATATGGAAACTAGGGATCTAATGGCTGCTAGAACGATGCGTGAGACCTTAAATAGCAGGACACCAAACTTACTGTGACTGTCACATAAATTCATTGATTAGGTTGTGTAAAAAAGATCTGTTCCTTCGAAAAAATAAATGCACTGATAAAAATGGATTCGATTGGGTTTCAGACATTCCGGGACGATAGACTAACTCAAACGGATTGGTTGGGCCAGATACGGGCAAAAACAATTGCTTTTGGTTGACACGCAATTTTGAGTGAGTCTTGTGAAATTGCGCCTCCAACAAACCAGTCAATCTGAGCAAAACACTTAAAAGTTCGTAACAGAAACAAATTCAAACATTACAGCAAAACCTTCACAAACTGGGCCTGTGGAAACGGGGTAGCATTTTTCGGCCTCCCTGGCACCCCGTTTGTGGCGGTCACACTGGCTATAAAGTTTATGCCAGTTAGAATTGGATAACTCAAAAAATTACAATTATTTACCTGCAAATACTATTATCTTACAAAGAAGTTTTAAAACATTAAATTGTGTCGCCGAGAGAGCGAATCTGGGACTATTTGCTACGCAAGCGTGTTGGTAAGAGTTTGAACAAATATGAATAGAAGTTCAATGGCTTTTTATGTTATTAAGTTAAGTCTTCTTGAACATGTAAGGTATGCCCAGGACTCACATATTATAAGCATGTACTGTGCTATTCTATTGAATTACCACACGAAGAATACAAATAATTGCACGGATATTCTAGTTAAATGTGAATACAATGAAAGCCTCATGCAGTGTGTTCTATTAAAAAGAGGAACTAAATTTAAGTCTGTGTGTGGTTGAGGGAATTCTTTTGTATTCGTATTGCTTATATGCGAGATGACAAGCACACCCACCAACATAAGCTTATTTACTATAGAGAGTGTGATGTACGTATACTTTACCAAAGGGAAGAAATTAGACTGAATGTTGGTTTTCAGTGTTTTATGAGTTTTAACCGGGAATAAAATGTGAACATATGTCTGGGCTACCGAAGGTGGAACGTCCGCTTTTTGGCAGGTTTCGACTGGACATAAGCACATTACACTCAAACTGTAAAATCGGGAAAACGGGAGATTATATCGACATTGCCATAATACAGCATTTTCAACTAATTTAACTGCTACACAACTTCACAGAAGAGAAACTAATTTCCTAACCAGTGCATATGTGTGTGTGTAAAATCTGCTATCAATTCGACAAAATAGAAATACCTTCGAATCGCCACTCAGCGCCATCTAGGCATCTTGGGCCCATGATTCATCAATCACCATTGAAACCCACGGAATGTATATGAGGAATTCGAAAAAGTTAAAATATTTCTTTGGTGCCATGAACTTCCATCTCTGAATATCTGAATTAGGAAATCACTTATCATATTTGATATCTGGTCATCAAATTAATACAAGTTCTAAGTAGCCAACTAACTATTGTAATCATATCATTAGCTGAAAATTTAATAATTATGTCACCTGATTAGAAAGCACAAAATATTCGCAAAAGTTCATGTATTTGCAGTGAATTTGTTAGGATATTTCATTGATTAATCTCAGAATAATCTCATCCATTACTCACCTATTCTTCTCGCAAGAACTGACATCTCCAAAGCTAATATTATTTGTAATATACAGCATTGTTTCTCGCAGCCCTTCAATTACTGTCATTTATAGTCTCATTTTATTGTTATTGTCATTTCGTTTGTCTACAAAATTAGGTAAATTATTGATACCATCAATAATATACGTAAAAGTATAGCTATGAGTGATTGACAATATATCTGTGGTTACATAATTCTATGGCTTATAGCACTAAAATAGTATTCTACGACTGTGTTTTGAAAATGTCACTGCTGTCAGGGTACAACTTATCTTTATTTCCCGACTCACTGGCTCTATGCGACACTTATTTGTGTCATCTTTACTCTGTAAATTAAATGAACTTTATATCGTCGGATTTTATAGCTTATTTACATCGCTTTCAACCTGGAAACCTTCAAAATCGTGAAATTCGTCCAAAATCTCAAGATAGATACAATTTAGTATTGGTTTTCAATGAAAAGACCGGGGATTCTGCAGTATTTGTAGACCCGAAATCGTGAGAGTTGAGAGCCTTGCATTTAGGTAAGAAATGGATTGATGGTGTTCCAAAGCATGTTAGAATATATGATATAAAACTTCAATTAAAGTAATTATGGACATTATTATTTAGTATGATATAGCATGTAGCCACTAGCCAGCGCATAGCTAGAGTGTGCATGCCGCTATTGCCATAAATATATTGGCTCACTTATATTTCCTAAAGAATAGTACTACAGTGCGACTTATGTTGCTTCTTTGCCGCACTCAGGGTCGTCGGAAGAGGGGCGACACTTTATATAGGCTTCACACGGCCCTGGCCGCACTTACCCAGTACCATCAGATATGCATATTGGCCTAGCTATGCCTTTTGATGAGAATCTTGTCTGGCCTCAAGGCAATATTGCTCTTCTGGCACTTTTCGACGAGACAACCCAAAAATACTGTCCAAAATCTCACATCAACATTACACACTAAAGCTGTATGCCATTCCGCCCTCCCACTTATGCAATTTGTAACTCATGTATATTTACACAATAATACGTATATTCTATTATAGCCTTATCACTTTTGAAATAAAATAATTGAAATGAATTCACTTTTTGCACGTAACCTCCTCCGCTATAGAGTCACTGACTTCCTCAAGCTATCCCCATTAAGTATTTCTATTGGTTGCCTCTCGACCAATGTAGAAGCTATACAACGTGAAAAACCGTGGGTAACTGTTGGAACCATTGGCCACGTGGATCATGGCAAAACAACCCTTACATCCGCTATAACTAAAGTTTTGGAGGCAGAAGGACTAGCTCAATATCAGACATATGATAGAATTGATAGTACAATCGAGGAGAAGAGAAGAGGGATTACTATCAATGCTGCGAGTGTTAATTACCAATCTAAATTGAGGAATTATGCACATGTGGATTGTCCAGGACATGCTGATTATATCAAAAACATGATTTCTGGTACGTAATTATATGTACAGACAACTACCGTTATATTGAAGCCTAAAATTGTACAAATATGGTCCCAAACCGTCGAAGTAACACATTGTTAATAGCTTCGAATTCCGCTTATATTTAAATAATTATCACGGTTCCTGTGACTTCGATATACGTGAGGCGACTTTATCTATTTGGACGTATTATACGTCTAAGCAAATCTCAAAAACCAGAAGACTCGAGCCAAGTGACCGATTTTTGTGACAGTGCACAGTGCCATTTGGTATTTATAAAATATTTTTGGTATTTATTAATTTTGCTCTCCTCTATTCAGGTACAGTACAGATGGATGGTACTATCCTAGTAGTAGCTGCTACTGATAGTGTAATGCCTCAAACAAAAGAACACGTTATCCTAGCCAAACAAATAGGAGTAGAAGATTTAGTTGTTTATATTAACAAGACTGATACAGTAGATGATGACGAGATTACACAATTAGTCGAATTAGAAGTTAGAGAACTGTTAGATATCCATGGATTTGATTCTGATAAAATACCGTTCGTAGCTGGTTCTGCTCTGTATGCGCTTAATGATAAGGATCCTGTGAAAGGCCGCGATTCTATTATAAATCTGGTTGAGATGTTAGATAAACACGTGAGACTACCCACAAGGATTGTCGATAAACCATTCTTCTTTAATGTAGAGAAAGCGATCACTGTAAAGGGCAGGGGGACGGTCGCTGTTGGGTCGCTTGAGAGGGGAATTATAGAGAAAGGAAATGAAGCGGAAATACTCGGGAAGTCTGGTAAAATCCGTACGGTTATTTCGCAGATACAAATGTTCTATAAAGAAGTACCTAAGGCAATGTCTGGTGATTCTATAGGAGCTCTACTCCGTGGCGTGAGTAAGGATAAGGTTAGGAGAGGGTCAATAATCGCGAAACCTGGATCAATAAAACTTGTGAAAAAAGCAGACGTGAAGCTCTACGTCCTATCTAAAGAGGAGGGAGGGAGACATACTCCGTTTATGAAGGGTTACAAGCCTGTGGTTTTCTCTAGAATGTCAGCTGTATCAGCCATCGTGACGGAACTGAAAGGTGGTAAAGAAATGGTTATGCCAGGGGAAGATGTCGAACTAACGTTTGAGTTTGTTATCCCGCTGGCTATTGAGGAGGGGAAACGCTTTACAGTGAGAGATTCTAGGAAGACAATAGCTACTGGTGTAGCAACCAAGATTTATAGTTAGTTATTAGAACGTAAGGTCTCTTGGCTTTATTATTATTAGTAGAGATTCAAGTTTCGAATAATGCTTTTAGTGGGCTTCAAAAGTGATGAGTGTAATTGTACCAAGTGTTATACTTGGTTACACTATTAGAAATCGCGAATTATATTGATTGTACATTATCCATTATTGTCAGTGTAACCCCACAAACGTGAACGGGGTGCCTGGGACGCCGAAAATGCTTCCCCGTTTGTGGGGGCTCATTTGTATGGGTGTAGGAATTCGCTCTATTTATTTTTCACTGCGTTTCCATAGGCACCGTTTGTGGAGGTTACAATGTATTTTCCCGCAATCTGGGTTGAAGTAGGAATTTCACAAAAATTGTTCTAGCAGGGGTTTTGTGAACACTTCATAATACGAATACCATAATCGTGAATTCACCCCTCAAAAATTTATATATTTATTCATATAACCTTATGAGCATTATTTTAACTACAGTAGTGTAATCGCCTATTAGCAATTTGCCTAATAGCAAAATCCGCCTTTTCATGGATATAGCATATAGATTCATACAAATACGATTTGCTAATAGTCAAACTCCACTGTATACTACAAGTAATTCACGAATATTCAACTTACTGCAAATTCCTTTTCAATGCCATTCTTCAAATAATACAAGATTTCCTAAATTCTCACTAAATTACAGACATTATCTTCTCACTATATCCTATTTATATAATACCTTGACTGTTAGCATATCCTCATACTCTTTACATAATCATACACTCAAATATGCTATACACTGATGTTCTGATAAATTTCTGTAATTGATTAATAGAACTTATTAACTGAATAGTAGTGGTTACATTTATGTAATATTTGGGCTTTTGTTATTTACCGTTTATAGATAATTTCAATAACTATTTAAAGGCACACCTGTGTTGGACACCTTTTTAGATACATCAAATTCCATAATTTGAATTCTAATTCAATTTTTATGTAACTCTCCAGGACTCTGAATATTTTTGATCATAGTATACTAAAATATTCAGATATCTACAAATTTACAATTATTTCATAATTTTCACTCACTAGTGTTTCCCAACCTGATGTCCACGACTTGTTATTGGGTATACACGCAAATGGGGCGTAGGCCTGGGGACCGCTGGGCTGACGAGCTTAATCAGTTTTGGAATATTCGCCCCTGCACGGATAGCATAGTAGCCTATGGGAGTGGGCCTACTGAAAATTGTTAAGTGTAGATTCGTACAAAGGTTGGGAAACTCTGCTCTAAAGGCTAACACGAAATGTAACCAAGTTAAGGGAAAAAATGAAATTTTCTTAAGAACATATTTAGGAAGGAACATCCAATAGCGATCACCTCCAATAAAGTATTCATACTTATTTTAATGCCATTAATAATTTTGTAAATGAATAGTATTTATTATATCACGCTTGAATGGAATGTCTACTGGGAGTTGTTGGTAAGGAGCATGTCATCCTAGGAGCCGACCGTACAGGGGGACGTAGTGTACTCCTCATGAAGAGTGACGTAGAAAAAATGTATCAACTATCACCAACATGCGCCATGGTAGTAGCTGGCGAAGCGGGGGATACTACACATTTTGGTGAATTCTTAAAGAAACAATTCAAACTTCACAGTATGAAGTACGAGTATGGATTGAGTATTGCTGAGATAGCAGACTATATCAGGTATCAATTGGCTAAGGCAATTCGTAGCAGACATCCTTATATGGTTAATGTGCTGGTGGGTGGAGTTAATGAGGAAGGGAGTAGTGAGTTGTATTATCTGGATTATCTAGGGACTAAAGCAAAAGTAAGTTAAGATTAGAATACAGTCAACTCCTGTTATATCGAAGCTCAAGAAACCGCGATACATATTTCGATAAGAGCTTTTTACGGTTTGGTGCCATATGTGTTCATTTTCAAACTTTGATATAAACGGGTATTTCGATATGACGAGAGTTGACTGTAGCTCGTGACGAGATTTTTAGTTCGGGTCCAATAGGGAGATGGCCTATTGGCATAGATGATGTATGACATCCGTCTATACGTCTGTTCTGACAAATGACAACTTCAAAATTATGACAAATACATCTCGCATTGACTTTTTCATTTGTCAAGATTTTAGTGACAGTGTAACTTCCACAAACGCGGTTAGGGACGTCGAAAAATGCTAGCCCGTTTGTGGAGGCTCTTTGTATGGGACTAAATTCGCTCTATTGCTATTTCTTCCGTTCCCACAGCCCCATTTGTGGAGGATACACTGCATTTATTTTTTGTAGGTACCATATGGTGCACATGGTTATGGATCATATTTCACTCTTAGCACAATGGATAGGCTGCATTCCAGCTCACAGAATCAAGATAAAAGTATAGAACAGCTACACCAGTGTATCCGTGAGATCAACAAGAGACTGGTACTGAACTTATCTAGCTTCAATATATACATTATCACTAAGGAGGGTATCAGAAGTAATGTAGTGATAACCAAGGATGTGTTGTTAGATCAGGATCCAGGACTACCTCCTGAGAGATTGACTCTTATGGAGAAATAGTTTTTGTTAGTTATTTGTTAGTTGGATTGTATCCATGTTGTGATAATTATAGTCAGTTATTAGATTGTTATGCTGTCGATTTAAAACTATCGTTAATAGAGACCTGTTGAGGGCGACGGAATCATTTGTATTATATATTTTTCTATAGATCTTGGCCAGAGCATGGTCAAATGGCAATGGCCTTACCTGGTGTACTATGCTTGTAAGCCCTGGGTTGTAAGATTATGTATTATGTTGAATTTCGTATTATTGAGAGTTGAACGTTTATTGATTGTAACATCAGGGTTAAAAACAAGAAAGGGTGGAAGTACAAGCCTAAGCTTGACTCCACTTCGTCAATTTTTGACGACTCAATGAGGAAGTTATCATATTTTATCACCAAAAATCTATGACCTAAAAATAATTTCACCAAACAATTTTAGGGTAAATTTTGGATGAAAGTTTATCTAACCTCAATCCATGAATTTTGTTCTCCTATTGATAAGTTGTAAGATACGAGATTTTGACACTTTTGGAAGTTATCTAATACAAGTAGAAAAATATAAGAACCCCCAAATGTGTACATATTACATCAGTTATATCGAAGTAATTTTCGCAGTCCCTTGAGCTTCGATGTAACGGGAGTCAAGGGCTCAACTAGTCCGTGCCCTGTCGATCGCATAGTCCGCACGTGCGGCTATCCGGAACTGACGGGAGTAGGCTATTGTAATAAGGCAATAAGTTTAATATCAACTAACTGTAAAATATAGACCAAACTAGAAACATTGCAATGAATAGTTAGAATTATCAGATAGAACAAAAATAATTCCTAATTTAGAGATACCAATACCATATGGATCGATGAACTCTCCTCTCTTCTTTCCCTTACGTCCTATGGAGTGTATGAATTCTCCTGATTGTGTGAATATCTTGATACAGTGGTTATTAGTATCGCTTATGATAATATTACCGGAGAGGTCGAAACAGAAGAATCGTGGATAATTTAGCAAACAATTTGGTTTATCTCCCTGAGAGATACAAGAGCTGAGATAGTCTCCATTTCTAGAAAATAAATGCACACATCTAGGACTCAAGTCTAGCACCACTACACAATCTTGAGTAAGCTTAACATCATGAGGATAGTACAGCTGTTTAGTACCTAAGTTTGATTTGAATTGTAGAAGTGTAGAGAAGATGGAAACTCTGTGCTTAATGCTATTCGCTACAAACACATCTCCATTTGTGTCTATACATATTCCTCTAGGGAAATTTAACTCTTCTTCTTCTTCACTATCTGAGTTATCAGTTCTTTTCAGAAGATAAAGTTTGTTCTTACAAAACTTGAACAGAGAGTCATATTCTCTGTCAGTTATGAAGATAAATTCTTTATTCACAACTATTCCGTATGGTTCCTTCAGGATATCTTGACCGAAACTAGTAAGGAATTCTCCCTCAAATGACATAACTTGTACTCGACTATTCCCAAAATCAGCTATGTATAATCTATGATTATCTTCATCAAGGAATAGACCAATAGCATTAAGTTCATTCTTATCCTTTCCTATCTTACCAGTTGTTAGAATAGGTACTTTCTTCAGTGAATAGTCTGGTACCTCCCACTCTTTGACCTCTCCGAATTCTGAGATAGCTGATCGAATTGTTTGAAGTGTGGGGAAAAGGAAGAGAGGATATGGTAGTTTTGTAGGAGCTTCCAGATCCTGGAGACCTTGTTGATACACCATAGTAGCTTGGTTATGTACTGGAATGTTTTTATTTACTTTCAAACTCATTTCTTCCAATTGTTTTCTAGTTTTATCTAGCTCTTGAATTGCTGCCTTGCGAGTAGTCTCTTTGGTCGTGTAATCCTCTCTGAGCTGAGAAAGTTGGTGCAGAAGAGCATCCCTCCTCTCGATCAGCAGGGTAATGAGAGGATCGAATGTCTGTAGAATTTCTGAAGCGACAGCATCGAATTGTGCCATCTCGTCGATTTGAATATTCTTAGGCTCATTAGTCGCCATTTTAGCGATTAGTAGTTTGATTTATTTGAATGTAAAGATTTAGTTAATTCTGACTCTATTTATACTTGTGTAGCTTGAGCATACCATAATACCTCATTGGTTGTTATGGAAGTGTTTAGAATGTAAGAAATATCTCGTGGTAATTAAATATTCAGGGTATGATGATAGCGTTTCGTAGGAAGTGGTTTTTGTGGTTTCCCAAAATTCTGATTTTAATTATTCATTATACATATTTGCTTGCTTTGAGATGTCACTTAGATATTATTAGGATATATTCCCAGATTTATCACATTCCATACACATGCCAAAATTAGTAGGTCTTAGCCTGCCAAGTCGCCGTAATTTGAGGTGGCGGCTCGCGGTTAAGCGGGGTTCCACTATACAATATCCCGTTATATCGAAATCTGAAATTGTACAAATATGCCTCCAAACCGTCAAAGTAACATATATTTCATCGTTAATACAGAACACCACTTATATCAAAGTAATTATCGCGGTCCCTTGAGCTTCGATATAACAGGAATTGACTGTATGTATTCAATTAATCATACTATTAGACTGGTAGGAATTGCATCTGAGTTATATATTCTATTCGTTTGTTGTTGTTGATGTCATCTGAAAAATAGGGATGTGAAGTTAGAGAAGAGTTTGGTAAACCCTAGAATGTAATTATGAAGAGAATAAACAAATAAGTAGTAAACAAGTAAACAAGCAAGCATATACACAGTGGATGCAGGTTATAAGAACATGCATTGCTACTCCCAAGGGTGTTCATATAACCGGCATACACTGTACAAACAAACAAACAAACCTTATAATCATAATCAACATGATCAGAATTACAACTCTCTACCCTCAATACTTCCCCAATACTCCCAATATTTAGTATACTACTCCTAGACCTCATGACTATACGATCAATAAACTGTGATAGATATTCAGCTTGTGTTTTAGTAGAGCTCTAACTCCACGCTGATTGATGTTACTCTTAGGGACGAAATGAATTGAGTTAATTGTTGCCATACTGTCAGAGAAATCACTATCTTCTGGAGTAGGATCTAGTGAGATATTTTTTATTGAGATGGAAGAGAGAAGGCTAGGTAACATCTAAGTAGAGTAGACTCCGCTCAATAGGGTCACTTCGGGACCAGGTTAAGTGAAGTATTAACACTATTTACCGAGAGCCCTATTAAGCAGAGCCTACCCTCTATTGTTAGCTTCAGATAAATAATAAATATTCGGTAATATTCAAATTAATTAACAGCAAAATAAGCCCAAATATTCAATAGAAATTTGCATTAAAATTTCAATAGAAATTGCATTACAGTATTAATTCAATACAAATACTATATCGTTACTATAGTAACATATTTATAGTGCAGGTGTTGTAACCTGTTCTGTAGGTGTTGCAACCTGTCTTAAAGTATTATATTTTACATAGAAAATTATTGCAGGTGTTGCACTAGGTGCAGGTGGTCAGGAAATTGTTTGCAGGTGTTTTGCAGGCATCTGAGAAATTAGTATAAATAGGA